>MWSQ01001897.1:0-30864 GCA_002116395.1 Ramularia endophylla | reverse complement strand
TCGAAAAGAAAGATAGAGACGTACGGCTACTTAGTTCGATAGCCTAGAACTCGAGCGCTCGCTTTATACGAATGTTTACGAAACGATGATTAGATAAAAGCGCGTAAGTACTACTAAAGGTTCTTCGGAACTACTCTCCTAGGGGCCTTTAATATATACTAGGGGACGTTAATACATAATAGGTAACGTTAGTGTTCTAATTAATATGTCCTAGAGGACTCTAAAGCTAAAAAGCCGAAAACGTAAAAAGAGTTATAGCGTAAACTTTCTACTAGGGCGCCATCGTAATACCTGACTCGCGTCTAGTGGAAGGTATAGTCAAGGTTTTCGTCAAGACTGGGCCAGGCTGGGATGAGTGCGCAGAAGCACGGCGCATCGAGGTTGACATCAAACAAGCAGGTGAGGCAGGCAGTCGTGTACCATTGATCTACCTACACTTCTCATCTTATAAAGCCTCCATGATCTGACGGTTCATCGCAGGATTCCGCAGCTCTCCTCGTGAGCTGGACGGAAACATCGAAGTAGTCGGGCCTTTCCAACTATTTGGCGAAGCTCTTCATTTCAACATCCTCAACATTGCTTCGATGATGCGCATCAAGGTTGAGTGCTGTCTGACTCGTGAGGAACGCAGAGATCTTGAGGACGTGAAGTACATGATTTTGAGATATGAACAGCAGGTGCTTGAGGCAATGAGAATCGGCGTTGTGGACGAAGATGAGTTGCGTGAGGTCTTACAGAACAAAAAGGTTGGAGACAAGGCGATTCGCGAGCGTCTAATCAACGTGGTCGGAATGGATTCCGTTTTGGATCACTGTAACGGCCATGAGAATGATTGACAGGCATTGTTGTTGGTCGACATCCGTACTGCATCTTCAAGGCCATTGTCGTCCGTCTTTCGAGGGTCGCCAATTGTGCAGAACCTGTCGTCCGCTATGACTACTGCATCATCCAACCAGCGATGGGGAAAGCCTCATCAAGAGGTACCCAGACTTTGATCAATCTCGATGGGTACAGCTTATACATCAGCTCGCGAACTCGATCGCGGATCGATTGATGACGAGCATAGGGGACAACTCCAGCATGAGCCTGAGATAATAGCTCAAATAGCGGTCCATCTATCTGACGCCATCCGAGGAGCTGTTGCCAAAGTGCTGTCTCCGACGAGCCTCCGTGACTGTCGGAGCTGAAGCAACCTACCCTATGTGCTTCAACATAGCCATCCCTGTACTCATTGGAGAAGTAGGAAGGAATCGTCTGGAAAACCACATGTACCAGTTTACTACTCGTACGCTCATTGCTCAGCGTGAGTAGTAGAAGCATAGGACGGTTTGGATAGCGATGTCTCAAGCCCTTCGGTATATGCACTTCGAACTCAAGGCCTCGTGATGTCTTGTTTAAGATCCTGGGCCGTTGACACAAAACATCAGGACCTTCACATCCCGAAAATTGGGAAGGATGGTTGGCGAGAATGCCTTGGTTCCAGGTTTGGTGGAATGCAAAGATTGAGATATCAGGATTTGATGAGATTATTTCCAATTGCAGTCGGCGGAAAGCTCGGTCGCCTCCTTCTCCGTACAGGAGGGGCATGTTAACTCCACATAGACCCAGGAGACAATATGCCATATCTTCTGCTCGTGTGGTTTGTCGATGAGCGGCCCAGGACATGATATAAGCAATCGAGCCTGCGCCACTCCTGGGTTCGGTAGACTGAAGTATCACGCGATCGATATGGGCAGCTTCCGCGGTGACGTTGTGCAGAGCATCAAAGCTGACTTTGTCTTTATCAAATTGTCCAACTTTAGTGATTGGGCCGAGCGTACGGAGAGACGTGTCGTAGAAGAGAACTGAAGTGGGAGCCGTGAGTTCCTGGAGCGTCCAGCCACGCGTGAACCAGCAGCTTTGTAGAAAATCGTCTCGCTTGAAGGTGGAATGGCCGGGTATTGAGATGAGGTCTCCTCTAGTCTTTCCTGGCTGAGTGTCCACTGCCATCACGTCAGGTAGAAACACCACACAGACGCCGGACATCTGATACCATTTGTACATGGAATTGATAGCCTCAGAAAGCTCCGCAGAGCTTCGCTTGTCTATGCAGACTGTATCAATCCAGGCCCATTGGTATCTCACCGCTCCACGTCCGCAGTGTACGATTCCTTCTCGAGCCAATCTGCAAAGGTCGACGACTTTGCGATATCCAGCTTTCGCTTCAAACTCCGGCTGATTATGCTTTGATTCCGAGGTGTATTCTTCAAAACTCAGTTCGTCTTGGCTCCATCTGTGAGACAAGATGGCATATTTGTACTCGGGAATCTGAGCATCGAAGAACTCCATGAGCTCCAAGGTATCTGTGTTAATTAACCGCATTGTATGATCAGTTGCTTCGACTTCCTCCTCCCGTGTCAACAGGTGACAAGCAGCTTTGCAATTCACGGGCACCGGTCAAGGCATCTGCAGCGATGGCGAGCCAACGCGGGACAGAGATTATGTGCAGAAGAAGCACAACGCCAGATTGCAATGCAAAGATCCAAAAGTCCATGTCAGGAACGCAGAAGCTTACAAAGTAAACCTGCGGCTGAGGACCGAGCTGTCATCGATTGGCTCGCTTTGGGGTAAAAGCACATATGCTTCCGCCAGTAATATGATGAATCTGCTCCACACAACATTTATGCACGTTGTGTCATCTTCAGATGTCTACTGAAGCTGTTAATAAAGTGCAGAGCGTGGCCAGACATCCGGATCTGCTGCGACCAACCCAGCAATG
This sequence comes from Ramularia endophylla, assembly GCA_002116395.1. Lineage (NCBI taxonomy): Eukaryota > Fungi > Ascomycota > Dothideomycetes > Mycosphaerellales > Mycosphaerellaceae > Ramularia > Ramularia endophylla. The sequence continues at coordinate 28,106 of MWSQ01001897.1, read as the reverse complement.
GCTCGCCAATACGGGCTCCTCCAGCAAGCGGGATGAGAAGAATAGTAAGAGCAGCCGTAAGTCAGAACAGAACTTGAATGGTATCCGCTCGCTGAATCGCCAGAGGAAATCAATATGCAGACACTCCTCATCCTTGCTTTTCCTCATCTGCTGACCCGAACGATTAATGATGAGCAGGGAAAAGAGAGACAAACCGCCAGTCCACCTCTCCTCTCCACTCATCTCGTCTCATCAGCTTCAAGTGGAGGACAAGTTACTACCCAACCTTCATCACCTCAATCACGACTCCCTCACTCTTTTGCCTTGCTGGGAGTCCCCTCCCGACTGCCTCCACTCTTTGCAACAAGACTAGCAAAGTACTCCTCGAGCTTATCAATCGGCAACTCGGGACTCTTCACCTCCGCCGTAGCAGGCGTACCACTTCCTTCTCCTCTAGTCTTCACCGCTGGCCTCGTCGGCGTTCCATCTCTCTGCGGCCTCCTCAATCTCTCAATCGCCGCCTCGGCACTAACGCTATCATAGGACACTCCTCCTACGTTAAAGCTCACCTCTCCCAGCTCGCCCAACGCACCTGTAGCCTGTCCTTGTGGTAGTCCAGTTCCGGCGCGGTTGCCGCTTGATAGACTTGTGGTGCTGACACCAGATGGTCGCTCTCTCGAAGCGTCGGCGGCTTCGAGTTCTTGGAGATGAGCCCGCATTTCAGCAAGGAACTTCTGATCAGGTTTGGTGGTGACTTCCACGGCTGAGTTGTTGGCCGCGTGAATGCGACGATGAGATTGTGGATCGATTATCCTCGCTTCGTATGTTTTGATCGCGGATGGCTGGGCTGGCGTTCCTTCAGGGATGTCTTCGTTGTCAGGTGCAGAAGATTCATAGACTTCTGCGCCGGCTTCAGCAGAGGGAGATCCTGGAGGAACGGCATCGTCCTCAGCTAGCGGTGAGGATACCTGAGGGGGAGGTTGAAGATCCAGGAGCCAGTCTCGGAGCAAATCTTCAGGCGTGAATGAATCCGAGAGCATGCGAATATAAGCGTAGCTGTCCCAGGCTGGAGGAATGATGATGGCCATGCGATCCATGAATTCTTGTTTGGGAGCTAGGTCTTCCTTTTTGGAAGAGGTTGAGTCTGCTGGACGTGGAAGTTTGGGACTTAGAGCCGCGAGGTCTAAACCCAGAGCGTGAAAGATGACCTTTTGCGGTTCAGTCAGAGGGTTGCCGGGTTGCTGAGGTGGAGCAGCAGAAGAAGTGTAGATCATTGCACTCAAGGGATGGAGTGGCATGATGGCGGTGCGAAGACATTGGGATATCCAGTCAAAGTCCTCCTCTTTGTAGGATTCTCGGAATAGAGCTTCTTGGGTTTCCGTGTGCTGGACCACGATTGTCAGAGCGATTTGTGCATCTTTGATGACATCCATTGGATCCGTAGCAAGAGCACCGTCTTGCAGGAGAGCCTTTGCGAGGAGCTGTATCCAGTGCTTGATCTGGTCCAGAAATTTCCAAGGCTTCTTCCAACTCAGCAGGATACACACTCCCGGCCGTCTCTGTTCCACCTCCGCCTCCCCTTCATTCTCCAGCAGTCCATCGCCGTCCACTTCCTCTCCCGCAGCCTCCTTCCTCTGCAGCAACCGACGCAGAGTTCCCGTGTACTCCGGCTCGGCACCCGGCAAGGTATGCACCTCGATCCGCGCAACTTCCTCGGCTTCAGCACCCAGCACCTGTACGCCGGTCCCCGACTGCGGCGGCGGCGAGAAAAGCGTCACGTGGCCGTAACCGTAGGCATATCGGTTGCTTAATCGCAATTCTCCTTTGGTCTTCTGCTGTCTCCGGTCCTGATTTCTCGACGGCGCCTGTGCAGGTGGAGGGCGGGCGATGGATTGCAAGAACAGGCGCTGGTCATCGGGAGAGCCACCGCAGACAATCAGCTCGCGGTGTTGAATGGCCTGCGTGCGGGAGCGAGCTTGTGCTTGGGCGGTTTGTTTGAGCAGATTGGACCAGATGTCGGTTCGCGCCTCCTTTTTGCGCCGCGGCCGATCTTGAGGTGGACGTGCAACGGTTGCCATGTTTGTGTTGGTGAGAAAGTGTTTACATGTACCTTAGTGCTGCTGTTGAAGGGGTTGTGACGCGTTGTTGGGAACGCGGACGCGGAGTCAAGTCGCACGCCAAGCCGGAGTTGAGTGAAGCAGAGTCAGACTAAGGTACCTACGACTTGTACGACGACTTGTGCGACCTCACCTCGCCGACACAACAACCTTTGTGTGCATCATCTTCTTATACGAGTACACCCGATCGCACATCCTTTTCAGTCAATTCCATGTCCTTACATTGTGCTCTCTGCCCTGACTGACCTCGTGGCACAGTGAACATCCGAGAGATCAGACTACGCTGGCATGACATGTCCTCCTGTTCTTCGAGAGAAGGATACATCACGTATCTAAGCAGTAACATCTTGATTCTGTGTTTGCGATCATGAGACATCATGTATTAAGCTACAGCACAGCATACCATGACCGACGTTGTGATGATTCCGTGCTATAGCGACAGGATGTTCATTCTGTGCTTACCCCAACCCTAACCCTTGCGCTCCTCTCATCAAGCAGTCTTCCAAAACAACTCATACACCCGGTCGTAAATATCACTCGTCCTCGCAGCCTGCCTCAAAAGCTTCTCTTCCCCCTCGACCCGTCCTCAACTCCTTTAGCAACGCTCGCCGCTCCGCCTTCAAGACCATTAGTCACAGACTGAAGTCCATTTCCAACAGCTTTGGTTCCAGTCGTGTCTGTTCGAAATCAGTCCTCTGTTGGAAGTATCTTGGATGTCTCTTCTCACTGTTGATAGTATCTCCAATTCCACGTCCTGCTGCACCTACAACTCCACCTGTTTTCTGTCAGACCTGTTCCAACATACGGTTTAGGGCGATATGTGATACTACGAACCCACTGTTCGCGAAATGCCACCAACGGCTGCGCCTACCTGAGTAAGGCGTCAGCATACAGCACTCTGTATAGATGTGGAATGGAATGCTTACAGTTCCGGTGACGGTCGTCACTGCTCCTCCTACTCCTCTATTTTCGGGCATGGTGATAATGTTTTGACTGGTAACTTAGCTTCAACTTTCAAAATGTGGCAGACTTCCTCTTGTGTATGAAAGGAAAGAAAACTTCACAGTCGGGATATAGAATCCTGCAGCCTGTCTTCAGCTCAAGTTTCTTGAATCTCGTACGACATACATCACCTCAGTCCACCGAAACCTGATTCCTGATGCGCTAGATCCCGCGCTGCAGGGTTTCGCAGTCAGACAGCCTTGTCAAACAAACAACGCATATTGTTCTCCTAAATATCAGCAAAGCTGAACTACCGCAACCTTCCAGTCTTTCAGCATATTCTGAACATTATTCCGTTTTACACTCAACACCCCACATCCAAGTCGAATGAAAGCTCCAGGGTTGCCGGGTGCTTGACGCAGTGCCAGGAAAACCACAAGTCGATTCTTCGCAGAGCTTGCATCTGGATGAACACCAACGTAGAGAAGGAGGTATGTGACTTTGCTTCCTTCGCACGCTGTGATAGTGGTGTCGCTGCTAAAATTGACCAGGGCGAGAGGAGTATCATTTCCAACGTTGTGGTCGTGGTCAATCAAGGTTGCGGGCATCGTCCACCTATTCTGGATCACGACCTCGCGGAAATTATCACGAATGGGATTTTGACTGTCAGAGCTTTTGAGAGCGCTTTCGAAAATTTGTGACCTGACATGAAGTGTAGCTTTCAGCAACTTCGAAGTGAAGTCCTGGTGTTTCCATTTGATGCACCAATAGTCAAGTTCAAGCTGGTGATCAACCTCAGGAATGAAGGAGAACGGTCGCCGAATTTTTCCAGTAGAAGAGAGCCACGACCAAGCAGGGATGCCAGGTAGAGTCGAACCTTGTTCTTTCTCACATCGCCAGCTCAGATCTCGTGCAATCGTCTTCTTCCACAGTCCCACCAAAGGTATATCGCAAGCTTTTATGGCACAAAACTCAACGATGCCGGCAATGGCGGGTAACTTGTCACTGGGACGTGTGAGATTGCGATTCGAGTAACCTGTAGCTACATCCCAGAAATTGTCGTCTTGTGGTGATTTGTGTAGAGAGTCAGTCAATGATTCAAATCGGGTGGTAGGTCCCATGTTTAGCTTCTGGCGTCCGTTGGTTCTGGACAATGTCTGCAAGAAGTCGGCGACGCCAAGCCCGGTATCCTCATGGCCGTAGCATGAGCGACACTGCCAAAGCATATGCCTGCCCGCCATATGGACCTACGAGGTACGAAAGCTCGTCAGAAAGCTTTCTCACTCTCACAAGAGAGCTGTGTTTGGACGCCTTTGACGTGTTTGCTAACTCACCGTTCTTCGCGAGAGCACTACTTCTTGAAGAGCCCATCCACGGGTTTGGAGAGGTGGTTTGGATGATACTTCCTCCACTCGCTTAATTTTCAGTTGATATGAAGTTTCTGGCCGAAGACCACCTCGATACTTGGCAGGACTGGTCCTTGCCCTCGCTCTGATGAGCGTTGGCGTCCATGGATCAAGACCGCATCCTCCTTCGCAGTTCTCGGAGGCTGCGGCGGCGATGGTAAAGAACGAGTTCTCGTAGATTGCCGCCATATTGGCAGCCTCATGTTGCCAGTCTTGCGCGTCGTCTTGAATGATGCACAGGCTATCAATCCAGAGAAATTTGATGCCAATCCTATTGGTGATTTTGACAGCATCGCGAAACGTCAATGGCAGGTCGGTCATGCGAATCGCAGTCTTGTGAGCCTCAAGAGTTTCCGTCGTTGTAATGAGCGGACGTGGTCCTTCGGGAGGGCCCCAAACATGACTCAGAGTTGTGTAGTCAGGTCGCGGACTCGACCAAGTCTCAGTATCAACCAGATGAACCCATCCAGACTTTTCAAATCCGACGATACTAAGTAAGCGGCTGGGATACCCTGGTGTAGTGATACTGAAACAGCTTTTGTGCGAGCCGTATCGCTGAGAACTGCACACTCGGAGCCATCTTTCAACGCTTGTGAACCGAGTCGTCAGGTCCATTTGTCCATTCCATTCCGGACGCATTGTGTACTCATTATAAACGTCATGGCGTGCAACCTCCTCTTCTGCTGCGCATGGTCAGCGTTGTGTGAAAGCTCATTTGCGAGCTCAGCAGATGCTGGCCGCTCATGTTTTCTCCATATATCAGTAGCAATATGGCATTCTTCGCATTCTCCATATGTCAATTACGGCATGACCTGTTTCGTGTTAACTTACTCTCAGCAATTGCGACCAACCATGTGGAGCTGCATCCCGTCTGATTGAGTATATCTGTGCGAAACACCGTGACACAGTGGTCGGTCGAGCTGGGTCTTATTAGAGATACACTGAACGTCGTTCCCGGTAGGCGTCTTCCGGAGCTTCCCGACGAAAGGCTGGTACTGAACGCCTCGCAAAATGGGCAGTCTTCGGCCACCGAATGTTGCACGTCTGTGATAGTGCAAGAATACTTGCTGAAGTCTTCCTTGGCTGCATCCCACGGAGTCTGGCGCCAGAAAAACAGCTTGAAGCAGAAGTCGCAAAGTTTTGAGTCGTCCATTGTTCCACGCTCGCGTCCCTACTCATATGATCGATACGTGCGGGCGGAGAGGGCCGCGGACTGGAGGAGAGGGCCGAGAGAAAACGCACAGCTTCCAAGTGAGTCCGCGCCGATGGCTTTGAACAAGGCTGCAGAAGGAAGAGTCAACGTAGCTCGCTGCATACTACCACAGGCGTAGACCATGAAAAGCGTTCTTGAATGAAAGTGATCGCTTACATGTATGTGGCCAGTACAGAAGGAACTGCAGTGGTGAGTGAGAGCGAAATTGCTTACTCAATCGCTCTGCTTACATGTACTCCGTACCTTACCTAGTGCCGTTTCATCGTCGTTCACCGGCCATTCTACTCCCGCATCCTTCCCCAAACATCAACTTCCACCAGCGGCTTCTTTAATATGGCATGCGCTTTCCACATGCGTCCGTCGTCGACCAGAGCGGCTGTTGATCAGCGGATGTTTGGCGACGCGTGAACTGATTCAAACGCGGCGGTCGGCAAGAAATTGGCTCAGCTAGTTCTACCTGGTATTTCGCGACCGGCTTGACCGTTGCAGCTCCCCGCGAGTGTACCAACAGCACAGCAGACCCTTCAAACACCCTCAAATATCCTCTCCTACCTATGGATCAGCACGACAATTCGACGACGAGTATCACGAAAATGCTCACACACTATGAGAGCAAGGAATCCAAAAGTCCAAGTCCTCATTATGAAAATGCTGCACGAATCCACTGCTGTAACTGGATGTCTTGCTGGACTTGGTAAGAATATTACATTCTCAAGATTTCTCTCCAAACGGACGCGTGCAGACGATGCGAAATATCAACCGTCGGTGCTTCCAATGGTAGCACCCCGTTTTCAATCTCGTGAACCACTTGACACTCACGCGCTCTCTTCTCAAGGAGACTCTTATAGCATGTATCCAAGTCGCAGACTCTTTTTCATCCCATTCTCTATCTATTCTACACATTCCTTCAATAGCAGTCACTCGTTTCAAGTTCCAAACCCAAACAAAGTAACAACCAAAAGACCAAACACAATGCAATACTACACCGTCCTCTCGGTCCTAGCTGGCGCCGCCGCCGTTTCTGCTCAAGGCCTTACCAGCAGCCTCCTCGGAAGCAGCCTCACCGGCACTGCTTCGGGCTCTGCGAGTGGCGATGCCAAGGGCGATATTACTGGTCTTCCCACCGATGACCTCCTTGAGGGCCTGACCGGCGACGCCACGAACGCTACCGCCTCCAACACTACCGCCACGGGCCCATTGGCTCTCCTCGACGGCCTCAAGATGAAGGAGCTTCTCCAGCCCTCTGCATACTCATATGAAGACCCAGTCACCTCTACGTACTCCGAGGCTATCCCGACCGCAACGTTCATCACTCGCACCATCACCGCATCCGAGAGCATTCCCACCTGGACGGCTCCAGCCGATCCATCGACCAACACTACCGTTGATGGCGTCGCATCTTGCTCCGAGGGTACCTCGACCTCCTGCTGTGATACCAAGGACGCATCTGGTGGCTTCCTCAGCAACATCCTTGGCGGCAGCTGCGCTCTCAGCAACCTCAACGTCCCCGTCCTCGCCGTCGGTGGTCTCAGTGGTAGCCAGTGCAATAATGGAAACACCTTCTGCTGCCCCATCAACCAGGATGTGAGTTTAGCGATCCTTCAATTTTGATAACAATGCTGACGTGACGTGATAGGGCAACCTCAACATCGCTCTTGCGTGTATCCCACTCAACCTTTAAGCGATCAATATTTGTTGATGATGGATTCTTCATGTTCTATATATCCTTCCGCGGGGACTGGGGTCTCGCGATGAGTTGCTTTGGAAGCATTGGGGCGAAATTTGGATACTTTGTTTTCTCTCAGTTCTCTCTCGTGCCTCTGGCCTCGGTCGTCAACATCGTGTTACTGTACAGAGATGCCATGCTTTGTTTTCTCAAAAAGCTCCACAGGCAGAGCACACGTACTGTTCTAGACTACTGAATTAGGGAGCCTTCTTCACGCGAATGACTTGCTAGAAATTGTATCCAAGAACAACTATCGACAAACGATACCTTATTTCACGACCTGTGGCGTTGAATTAACTACTATTATTGATAGATGCGAGTCCGATTATCCCCTACGCTAATCATCTGATACTGAGGTGTATTTCATTTGCCGATTGCACGATTTCTCGGCTTTCCCAGGCTTGGCAGGGGCCTTTCGCTAAGGCTGGATTTGGATGGTACGATACAAACTTCACAAAGATCCTTCCGGTCTTCTGCCAACACCATCGCAAAATTTCGAACCGAACGTCTTCCGTCTGATGAAGAGCGCCCAGGGCTATCATGGTTTTCATACCTACGTTTGGAGCTAGGACTCGCTGGCGATTCTGCGACATGGTCCACCAATGCTAGAAAAAATGTGGCTTTGCAGGTTGCAATGCCTCTAACTCTGGCAAGTATACTCCCGATACTAGGCCAATTCGACACTGCAAATACCTGAATGCTGTCGCTTGGCTTACAAAGACAGAGATAGAGAGAGAGCTCTTTTCAAACAAACGAAGCTGTTTCTGGTGCTGACATGCTGATTGAGCCCGGACAAAGAACCTCGCGAGATCGGAATAGAACAGCGGATAGAACTACACCGAACTCCGAAGCATATCTATCCCTAGAACTATCTGGACATAATATCTTTGTGAACCGGCAACCCTCAATCCCTCCACAACCTACTTTCTTTCACTTTGCGCCCTGCCTCCACAACATAACATGGTACTTGAAGTGCCAAGAAATGCGTCTGCCATGCTAGCAGGTGCAGGAACAGGTGCTCGAGAGACAGATTCACTACTTACAAACAATCATCTCACCTCCCGAAACGAGTCTTCCAGCCTCCAAATACGTACAGGCACACGATTTACATGGCCATGGCAGCACGTCATTATCCTAGCGATGGTGGCTGGAGTCATCTCTTGCATGGGCGAAGACTTGATGGCTGCTCCCAAAATTCGCCTTCTCGAGTCATCCCTCTGCTCTCGCTACTATTCCCGACACAACCCATCGATATCACGTCACGGAGAAGTTTCCGAACATATGTGCAAGATCGATTCAGTGCAGGATGAACTTGCTGCAATTCTTGGGGGACAATTCTTCTTTGACAGTCTTCCTGCAATTTTGTTTCCCATTCCCTATGGACTCGCTGCTGACAGGTATGGTCGAAAATGGATCATGGTCACATCTTTGATTGGGTTCACTTTCTCATATGCTTGGATTTGTGTATCCGTGAGTTGTGTTCCCTTCCGATCGCTGCTGAGGAAACATTAAGCTGACCACCGCTCCCTGGCAAGGTTGGTGTTCTAGATCTGCCGCCGCGATACGTGTGGTTCTCCTCCGCTTTCCACCTCATGGGTGGCGGTCCTTCGGTTGCAACGTATCTCTTGACCACCGTAGTCGCCGATATTGTTCCAGCATCTTCCAGGTCAGTGTTGACTGGCATATTTCAGGCGACCATTCCATGTTGTAACCCTTGATTGAAAGCCGCGACTAATGAACCCACCGTTGGCAGAAGTACTATATTCTTCTATCGGTTCTGTACGGACCTAATTGCAGATTTGATCGTTCCACCCGCGACTTGGTATCTGATGTCTGTTGACATCTGGATACCTCTCCTCGGGGCTACCTTGTTTCAAGTATTGACATGCGCTATATGCACCGCTTTGCCAGAGACGGCCCCATGGCCGCCGGTCTCGATCGACTCCATCGATCAGTGCAACTCAGATAACGACCGTCCGCCCACGATTGTTACCAACTTTTTGAAGAGAAATCTGAAACGGAAGGCAGATCACTCGTTTGCATTCTTTACTCGCAACAAGACCGTCGCCGCTCTGACATTCACCTTCTTACTATCTAAGGCCGGACGTCAATCTTCAAACATCCTTCTACAATATGTATCAAAGCGTTATGATTGGTCTCTGTCCGAAGTAAGTCGTCGACGGACCTCAATGTGTACACCACGCTTGGTCTAATGCAATGTTCCACAGGCTGAATTGCTCATATCATTGCGGGCGGCTGTCAACATTGGACTTTTCATATTCATACTTCCTGCTCTTGCCACCTTCGTACTGAGACGGGTCGGTACATCAGCCACTCGGGATTTGCTACTTGCAAGAACTAGCTCAGTCCTTCTCCTCCTGGGCTCTGTTCTCCTGACGCTATCGGTAACGCCCACTCTCATGATTATAGGTGAGAATGGACCCCCGGTGTGACTTATCCCTGGCTAACTCACTGGCCATTCACAACAGGACTCGCCTTGTTCACGCTGGGCACCGGTCTTCCGCACTTAACACGGAGCCTCGTGACATCTATGGTGGAGTCTGATAGCTCCAACAAGATGGCGAGCGACATTGCCCGTCTCTACTCACTTATATCGGTTGCGGAAGGTGTTGGGAGCTTGCTTGCAGCCTTGAGTATGTCGTGGACGCTACGCTTGGGTATAAGTATGGGTCCCATGTGGTTAGGCTTGCCATTTGGCCTGGCTGCTATCCTGTTCGCTTTTGTGGCCATTATTGCATTCGGCATCAAGACTAAGATTACATGTGTGTAAGTGTATGACAGAAGTCTATGCTATCATCCCATTCTATTAGGAGAAACTTTCACATTTCGTGTTCATGATTCTCGATGTCAACATTGAAAGATAGAGTTTTATAGATCCACACCCACGTCATCCTTCTCGCTATCGCTACGGGCGTACACTTCACTTGTATTGAGGGGTATGAAGAACTTCCCCAGCGTCTACGATACTGCTAACCACCAAATCCTCTAACACCACCTCCAGGATCGACAAAAACAACCTCAAGATGACCCTCACTGTCCACCATTTGGGAATCTCCCAATCTGAACGCATAGTCTTCCTCTGCGAAGAGCTCGGCTTAACCTACAAGCTGGTGCACCATACCCGAGACCCTCTTACATCCCCAGAGTCTTTGACTTCCCTCCCTGGCAACTCTACTGGCAAGGCTCCATTCATCACTGATGACGCCGTCTCTCCTTCTCTGGCTTTATCAGAGTCCGCAGCAATCTGTGAATACGTAATCGAGATCTACGGTTCCGGCAAATGCATCATCAAACCCGGACAGCCTAATTACGCAGACTACATCTACTGGTTCAACTATTGCAATGGAACTCTACAGCCTACCATGTCAACAGCCATGATGGTCAGCGTAGCTGGATTGCCTGATGATGCATTCTTGAAGAAGTTCTCTGCGAGTGGAGTGCAGAAGACTCTCACCTGTGTCAACGAGAGACTGGCGGACAATAAGTGGTTCGCTGGGGAGGAATTTACGGCTGCTGATATTATGTGCATGTACTCATTGTCAACCGGAAGGTACTGGTCTGGGGTGAGCTTGAAGGGCTACGAGCATATTCTGCGCTGGTTACAGGATGTGGCGGCCAGACCGAGCTACAAGAAGGCAATGGAGAAGGGTGATCCAGAGATGGCGCCGTTACTTGGTGCTGATGGACCCGAGAAGACCTTATTGGCGCTTGGAGGGTCTAAGAGCGATGCTTGGAGGAAGAAGGCGTAAGCTGGGTGTTGATGGTCAGAATAGGTAACGAAAAGCTTACAGCTTGTTAGTTCTTCACTTTTGTGAGTCGAACGTCGATCCTAGTCCGCTTGCATAGTCAGCGTACTGGACTAGCAGAATGAGAATAGCAACCTGACACCTTGCTTTGCTTGCCCTTCTTTACCGGAAGTTTAGGGAGTTTCAGATGATACCTCCAGACCTTATACAGTCTTGCACTGATCAAAATAGCTATGATCGGGACTACATTGCATGACCAAAGGAGAGCTGGCACATGGCGTGAGCAAACCCTCGGGCCTCAGTGTGGTCTAATCAGGAACGAGATCGATGTTTGTGCTATCGTTAACAAAGTCTCATTTTGTGTGTGTCAACGTCCGTCCTGCCATCAGCTGCAGTTTGCATGAAGCTGCCCACTTCGGCTTGACTTGAGAATTGAAAGCCACTAGTGTCGTTGAATCCAAGTCAAAGCAGTCATGAGACTCAGATGAAAGCCACAACCACTCCAGCTGCCGCCACACCGCCGATGGCCTTGCACATTTCCTTCGGTGCCGCGTTCCCCATAGCAGTGCTGCTGGCGAATGCGGAGGTCGTAGCTGCAGCAAGCTTCTCCGCTCCACCCGTGATAGCCACCAGAGCGGTCTGGATGGATTCGGGCGGGTACGTGGCTTTGGTATCGACGCCGAGGCTCGTGCCCAGCGTCTCGATACCGCCTGAGAAATCGCACACAACAGTCGAGGATGTTACGGTGGAGCAATTCTGCATTCCAGAGATGCCAATGCCAAGGTAGGAAGCATTGAGCTCGTATTTGGCGGGTCCGACAATCATAGTCCCGGATAAGAGCTGCATGGTTGTGGCGTTGTCGTCGACGGCGACGACTGAGGCTGGGAAGTATTTGGGGAATGCTCCGGGGCTGGCGTAGACTAAAAGTGAAGTATGAAAGGTAAGCATAAGTCTTACACATGGGGAAATCTATGAAAGGCATTCGAGACAGCTCTCTATGCTTCCGTACTACAGTTTGCTTACCGGGAACCGTGAGCGTCGTCAATAGGCCGAGGAGCTCTGCAGCCTGGTCGATGACAAGGGAGGTGGTGAAGATGTGGGTTTCGACAATGCCGGAAGTGACGAGGGGACCGGTCAAGTTCAGCTGCTGGGCGAGGGTCGAGGTAATGAAGACCAGCGCCGCAATGATGTTGCGACACATCTTAGTAGTCGGCTTGTTGATGAGACAGGAGGAGGAACAGGATGCTGATGTTTGATGTAAGTGAAGTCAAATGATGTTCAGAGTGAAATAGAAAAGGAGAATAGCTCGCGGTGAGTAGACTTAGAAGGATAGGTGTGATACCGTACCGTGTTGGTTCTCACCTGCACCGATTATCTGTGCTGAAGCTATGTCAAGTATGTGATGTCAAGTCAGTTGTGGGTGATGGGTCTGATGTGTTGATGTGTTGATGAAAAAGGAAGCAAGTTTGTGGCGTGACGTGGCGTGACACTGCTTTAGGGTTAGGGTTGGGGTAGGGTCCCTCGATGGTTTGGAACGACGTGACGATGAACACAGCAAACATGTTGCGCTTCAAGTGCCTTAAAAGACATGGTTTCCATCTGAAGAGCATACTCAAAACGAGCGACTTGACTTCGGGCAGGGAATTTGTCAGTAGCAACTCAGAGCGACACCTGATCATATTGTGAAGGCATCTTCTGTTAATCTTTAGTCTGGTGTTGATATTGGCTAGAGGGACATCGAGACAGTTCTGGCGACATCATGGGAATCGACATTATGGGAAGAAATAGCTTGCCAGTAGCCAAATTTCCAGTGCTATGTGGAGCTTCACGAGGCAAACAGACGCAACAACACCGATCAAACCAAAAGCACAACCATTCCAACAGCACCAGCAAGCCCCAACATGTTCGCTTCTCCCTTCCTCACAGCCAGACCTGTCACCGTCTCATTACGAGTTGCGGTACTCGTCGAAGCCGGCATAGAGGTAGAAGCCTTCGTACTCGAAACCACAGAGCCAGTCACGCGCTCTCCAGCCTGACTCGTCGCCTTCCCAGATGCTTCCAGTGTCTTAGAGCCTGCAAGGAGCTTTCCCTCTCCACCGACAACAGTAATCGGCACTCTATGCATCTCGCTCTTTGAGTACGTCGGTTCAGCCACAATGTCATAGACGTCCTTCAAAGAAGAGAATTCTTTGCACACAACGCTGGAGGAGGAGACCTTGCAGTCCTGAGTAATGGAGAGCGGATGATCGCCACCAGCGGAGACGTCTTTGGAGTACGTCCCAGGTCCGATGACTAGGGTTGTGGCGGCGGAGATGTTCAGAGAGGTAAGACGACCAATGTCTGAAGGGAAAAGGGAGAATGTTGTAGTACCGTTCGTGAGCGCCATTACCGAGGCCGAGATTGGGACTTCCGGGACGGCCATGGTGTAGAACGGGACTGTTAAGGTTGAATGTGGGTGTGATGGTGTGTGGGCTGACGTTGATGTCTTGTGGGTTGCATGGCTGGTGATGGAGGACGGTTGCCGGGTTGCTTGTTGAGCCTGGGCGAAATGAAAGATTGTCGCAAGGAGGAGAGCTGCTAGATCCTTCATCGTGGAAGACGTAGAGAGTCGATGCGGTCTGTTCAAGGAAAGCTAGTGGTTTTGTTAAATGCAAGATGAGGCCCAGCAGTCCGGCTGTTGATAATTTCGAAAGGGGATGAGACTGCCGACAATGTGATATGGAGCAGAATCGAACATACTGTACCGCTCTATTCATATACCGACTTACGATGCTGTGCCTCAGTCAATACGCGCCCTGTAGCAAAAAGTTTGTTGGTGTAGGAGAAAGAAGGTTTGATAGGCGCTGAGGCGGAAATATGTTTGCGCTCTCACACGACTAGCGATCAGTCTCCATACGTAGCGCTATGGCGGCCGGCATTGCCATTCACATCGAATTCATTCATACTGGCGACTGTGCATGATGCATTGATGCCTGAAAGTAGTGAAACGTCGAAAAGACAGCCGCGAGTCTATATCTTGGAGGCGCCAACTTCCGAGCTTCGGTCAGCGTTCAGACCCGACGTTATTGAGGTAGATTCTCCTCCGTATCCCGGATTCCAGGAGTTCCAGTCATTGGCAGGGCCAGCATTAATGGCATCAGTGTGGTCAAGTGCCAAAGATAGTCGCCAGCCAGCAGCGAAGTTTAAAACTCAAGTACACCCACAAGCGCGTTCAGAGTGGCCAAGATAATGATTCTTCAGTGAGATCAGACAATGGTCTGGGCCTCTCGTCTTTCAACCAGCCACCAGGCCAGTGCAACGGCTTCTGATGCCCCCAAAGACAACGTCTTTGTAGAGAGCGTCCCTGAGACTGTTGCCACCGGTTCAATGCTTCAATGAGAAGAACTCTTCTCGAACAATCCTGATCTGACCGCGCTGGTCGTGTAGTACCCATGCCAAATCTATGATCTCGATGGGAATGGTGCTTCCAGAATTCGCTGCTGTTCATCAGCAGCGACTCGCAGTATTGCTAGCATATCATGATCTGAATCAAAGCCACAAGCTTCCCATCCCAAGAATGGCCGCGAGAACTCCGATCTCTTTGCGCAGGCCTCTCGCAGCCGCTGCACCAGTCGAAGTCCCACTAGCCGCTTCCGAAGTCTTCGTAGCAGTGCCAATCGTCGCAGTGGCCTTGGCTGAAGTACTTTCAGCCGGGATACCACCCGTCTGCGTTGGCACAGCACTTCCGCTGCTCGTCGCCTCCAACTTCTCCGCCCCATTCGTCACAGCAATCAGGAAGTCTCTCATTCCAGCAGCCGGATAGGTCACGACGCCCTTCGTACTGTAACTGTTCCCACTCGTTGCACTCTCGCTGCAGATTGCATAGCTCGTCGAGCTCGCACAGACTTGCGTAGAGGAAAGATCTGATTCAGAGACTTGTAGGTGGTAGGTGCTGGGTCCTGTGACCAGAGTCCGGGAGTATGCGAACCCTGCACAAGAGTCTGGGTTGGAGGGTGATGGGACGCAGTTTAGGAAGAGCGTTGTGGCATTGGAAGAGGCGCCTAGCACTGACGCCGCCAGGGATTGGGAGGGATCTAGTCCATAGAGGGGCAGGCTGAGAGTTGTCGTTTGGGCGAGGGCGATTGTTGTGAGGAGGGAGGCGCCTATCAGACACGTTTTGAAGGACATCATGTAAAGGTATTTGAACGAGAGAAATGCGCTCAAAGCGGGAGGAGACGAAAGCTGTTTGACTGTGTCGAGTGAGGGTCGAGAATGTAAAGATGAGATGACAGTGACAAGTGAAGACTGTACTGTACCTGTACATGTGCTGCTGTTTGATGAATCGTTCCGCGCTTCAAGACGCGCTCTCGGAAGGCGTTGCTGCCGTCAAACGGTCGTTGGCGCGAAAGGAAAGGAAAGTATGAAGGAATGCCAAGACTTTCCGCCTGGCTATTCAGGCATCACATCAACCTCCAGGGCTGCCAGTCAACTTCGACTTCGACTTCAGCTCCCCCAATGCTTCTTCGCATCTTCATCTTCATCAACCACACTTCCATCATCTGATTGGGATTATCCTCAACATGGCTACAAACCCACCCAACGCAACGTTCGTACATCGCACCGCGTACGAACCGCGCACCGGGAGTTCCCTCCACTAATCCGTACGTGAACAGCTTGTACCTACGCGGCATTGACGAAAAGATCAAGATCCCCGTCCTCGAAGAAGCCATCCGCAAGGTCTGCGAACCTCTTGGCGAAATCGTCGAAGTCATCGCCAAGAAGAACCTCCGAGCGCGCGGCCAGGCTTTCGTTGTCTTTAGCAACGTCGACGATGCTGACGATGCGAGGGAGTTCTTGCAAGAGGAAACGCTGTTTGGTCGAAAGATCATAGTAGATTTTGCGAAGAGTAAAAGTGATGCTGTTGTGAAGATGGAGGGTGGAGAGGAGGCGTTGGAAGCGCACAAGGCGGAGAGACTGGCGCAGAAAGGTACACTCGTCCCCTTCCTCACGCACGCCAGACGATGTAAGGCGATGCTGATATGGATATCGTATAGCACGCCGTCAAGCCCTCCAGGCCGAAGCAGAAGCCACGAAGCCCACCACCAATAAGCGTGCCGCCGACGGTAACATCGCCGAACGGCCCGCCAAGACCAACAAAGCTGCTGCCGCCATGCAGGACGAGTACCTCCCACCAAATAAGATGTTGGTGTTGCGGGACTTGCCCAAGGACTTTACGCCCGCGCAGACGTCGGCAGCTTTCTCTCAGTTTCCGGGCTTCGTGGCGTTTCGTCAAGTCCCTGGCAGAAATATGGGTTTCGTGGATTACGAGGACGAGAATGCGGCTGCTGTGGCGAGGGAGAGTATGAATGGAAGTGTGCTCGGGGATGCTACCATCAAGGTCACTTTCCAGAAGTCGGCTTGATGGAAGAGGGCTTGTTAGAATGGTTCTTGCTGTTTTGTGATGACAAGTATGCGAACTGTACTATTGGAACTGCTGATGATTTGGCCAGTTTTTGCTGCTCTCCTCATGCCAAAGGACGACGACTGGATAAGATTTCGCATTTCGTGGCGGTCATAATTTCCTCAAATCTTCTACACACCCACACCCTACCCAACTTCACCAACACTCTGGGCGGATCTATACACCGTGGGTTTGCCCTATTTTGGTGTGAAGGAGAATGACTGTGTGTGGTCGTGAGATTGCCATCCTGCTTCTATTCCAGTGTGCTGTCTCATCTCTTTGGACAGCGGACTTGGTGGAAAGGGTTACAGCTTCGAGCTCTCTTGGCTGAGGTCGATGCAATAAGTACTAAATGACCAGTATCCTGTATATGCAAATTCGACGTGATGTCGAATTCCGCCGCAGGCAATTGCTTCCTTCGTCGAGGTATGCGTTTGCGGGGCCATTGCCAAGCATGGGTACGTCTTTTCCACACGTCTGCTCAAAGGCTGAACAAATGCCATGTTGTTCTCCACATTGCTCTTGAGAGAAATCGAAGGTAGGTGAGCATGAAGGCGCTCGTGCAAGATTCGTGACTTCCTCACCACCGCCGTTCGCGTGAAGTCCTGCCTCCTACCTAACTTTTTCCTTGCAACTTCCGACTTTCTTCATCCACATCCAAACAACAAACACGCTCGTTTCTTTTGACACGCGTTGCGATACAGTCTCCGTCATACACAAGTCACACAAACAACTAACAAGATGAAGATCGGATCTGGTCTCGAGGTCAAGCTGACCGTGGCAGGTGTGGGCCTGCACGAATACGTGGAGAATTCCGACGCTGAGATTGACACTGCGAAAATGGACGATGCTATGTCCGCATTCGTTCTAGCAGTGCCAGGTTCAACCTTCGCCATCTCAATCCACGTACCACGAGGTGTGGCCACAAAGCCCCAAGATCGTCTGGGGGTCACTGTGTACCTCGACGGCAAACAAGCAATCAATCGCAGTTACAGCGCAAAGAAAATGCTTGGAAAGGATTTCAGCGCAGTGTGCGAGGGAATCACGGTTGTGGTTCCTCGCGGTGGGGAGCTTCGGCGCTTCCAATTCTCGCAGCTGGAGACTCACGACGACCCAGTCAGCGCGGACGTAGATCCGAAGCAGTTCGAGGAGCTGGGAACGGTCCGCGTCGACTGCAGATGGGTGCGCGAGAGTCCAGCGCACAATACACCCCAAAAGTCCTTCGAGCCGCTCGTTGACACAAGCATTGCCGAGAAATGTCTTAAGGGTCGAGCAATCTCCAACCATACAAGGTCAGAACCAAACCCTCGTCTCGCCGTGCCCACGTTTTGTACGTGAGCTAATATTCTCTCAGCGTTGCGGAAGGAGTGCCTGTGAAACGCATTCGGAAGACAGTGCACCTCTCCCACCCATATGGTCACAAGCCATTCGCCACGTTCAAGTTTAAGTACCGCTCGCGCAAGGACCTCCAGATTGAGGGAATCGTCGAGAGGACTCCCGAACCTGTGGCGCTGGAAGACCGTGACCCAGCTACGCTCACCGCAGAGGAGGATGTGCAGCTGCAAGCTGAGCGAGCAGAAACGCTGAAGATCAAGAAGGAGAAGCGGGCGTGGGTTTATGGTGACGGCGAAGAAGATGGTGAGCTGGCGGCGATCTCGTCTGACGGTCCTCCGCAGAAGAAGCGCAAGTCTACAGACTCCGGGGTGGTCATTGATCTTACGAAAGATTGAGGGAGCTCGTCGTTTCGACTGACGATTGCTGCATGAAGTCTTTGCTCTACCATGCCCACTGCTCAAGGCCAGCTTTCAATGTCTCCACAACCATAACCCTTCCTCCTGTGAATGCCTGACAGCAGCCATACGGATGTCGAGACTGATCAGCGGGTCGAACATAAGTGATGACTCTACTCTACCCCAAAACTGGCAGGACTGTTCAATGGGTCTCTAACAAAGATGCCCTAAGGAAGCGCCGGACCGATGGGTCTGTATACCGGTGCGCGGATCCTACATTTCTTTGCTTGACCCCTCCGATGTGGACGTATTCTCCGACTCGCAGACCCGTCTCGCTTTCACGGGTTCGGCATGAGCTACCTCCCAACATCGACGATAAGTAGCCAATCGAGCCAATATACCTCGAGATGAGATTGACTTCGCGATCTTGATATTACCCGGGTAGTCGGAGAGCCGAACTGTTGGGCCGGCCTGCACGCAAGCTCTCCCTCTCATCAACTTCTTCACCGCTTATCCTGGTATCCACAGTTGAGCAGACCACATGTCAACGGCATATTGGTGCCACGTGGGAGACACGCCAGCGAAAGTCGTTCAGAGACATGTGTGCGTGGCGGCCGGAGATGATGTTTGGTTTCTCTTTCTGCTCTTTTGCTGTCGAAGTATTCTCAGATTTCTTATTCAGCCACCACTCTGAGATCTGGCCAACATTAATACATAATCTCACTTTCACCTGATAAAAGGGGAGTCATCGAGTCAAGCCACGCAAGCCTTCAAAAGCTTGTCCAGCTTTGACCCGATTTGGACAATGCAGCCCCACCGAAGTTGGTTTATTGATCGTCTAAAAGGCTAGCAGATATTCTGACTTACTGATTGGTCTAATGGGATTGATTTTGGGCATAGCCTCTTACCCTTGACTACATTGACTGCAAGCTAGACGCAGTAGTCTTAGGTAGACTACTCCATTTTGCCTACAAGATTCCGCTTCGACGATTGTGCCCATCGAGATCTATAAAGTATAAGCAGTATGACTTTGTGGCTGCGTCGTTGACGATGAGCATTTGCGGATCGCTATTGATTTGTACATATATATACTCGTTTGCAAAATTAGCCAGCAATCACGATTCACCACCTACTCCGCCAGACTCTACACGCAACAACGAAGCCATACCTTCAACTTCCACCAACTCAATCATGCTCTCCTCAGCCCTCACAGCCCTCGCCACTCTGGCCCTGGCATCTGCAACTCCAATCAAGGAAGTCTCCGAACTAGCAACCTTCGACGATATCGCAGCCGTGCCCGCAGTGCCTGAGCTCAACCCAGTGGGAGTCTACAAAGGCCTGAACTACGAAGCCTTCGACGTTCTAGTTCAAGGTGTCGACGGCATCCTCCTCACCGGCGTAGAACCTCACTCCGGTGACCAAGTCGCCGCCAACAGCATCACAGGCGACCTCACATCCGGTTCCGGACCAGCTTTCATCCCAGCTTCCGGCTACACAGAATTGGATCTCGAGAGTCTGTATTTTGGATGCGTGGTAGACACTGTGGCTTCCGTTACGGGTGTACCGGAGGAATGCACCATTGCCTTCACGGCATACAAGTGCGGGAGCGAGGTCGCGTATCAGACCATCAACCAGCAGTACAACCCTGAGAATTTGTTGAAGGCGCCTATGACCCAAGCCGTGTTCCCGAGCAGCTGGACCGGGATGGGTAAGATCGAGATTGCGATTGTTCAGGGCGAGCTTACGAGCACGCTTTCGGCTTTGTTGATTGATGATGTAAAGTACAAGGTGTACTAAAAAGGATCGATAGGGAATTTGGTTGGGTGTAATGTTAATAGCTGGGGTGGAAGGAAACTTTGCTCTGTGAAGTACTTTCGTCCGTTGTACTCCTCAACTTCCATGTCTTCTGATGAACCAAGTTCCCCACTCTGTAGGTGAGGAAGTACGCCTCATCATGTTGCGAAAGAATAAACATATGGTGTTAAGTTGCCAGGGAGACATGTCGATAGCACCAACAGTCTGAGAGGCAGAAAGACACAAAAGAATGGTCCAATGCGTAAATACTAGAGACAGAGCCTGGGAACCATGCCCAGCCTGGAAAGCCGCGAAGAATGCTGGACACATTTGGCTTTCCCGAGGTTTTAAGCACTGCTACATAGCACTGATAGCCAGCAAACCGGATATCGTAAGATCAAAAGAAAAGATGTTCAGGGTGTGGCGGTCAAGGTCATGCCATTAAGATAAAGGCATTAGCTGCGAAGTCAAAGCCAAGCCTCCGAATCCTCGTTGGGAAAGCCACATCATGCCATGCACCTGGCCACTTCCTGATCGCGCGCATACGATGGAAGTAAACTCGCGGTCTACCAATCTGGGCGATGTATTTGGGCAAAGCACCATTTGGCATCTTTGCGATCGGATCCGGCAATCATGGGCTCCAAATGGAAGGTATGCGAAATCGGTTTCCAGTCTGTGATCCACATCAGATCAAAAGATCCAGGCCTGACCAGTACGCTGGCTTAGTGAAGGAGCGTGGTCATAGTATCGGGGGATGTACCTCGATGCCTCGTCCAATTGTCTAGTTTGTGTATGGGCTGTCGATGCTGATCAAGAAACGCCAGATTTAGTCAGGAGCATAGACTGTGTGGCATGAAACAATATCTGACGGCCTCAAGACAGGAAATGGAAGAAGCTTGGCATAGTGTAGATTGCTCGAAATGATGGTGGCCACCTCACGCTTTCGAGGACTTTTGATATGTGGAATCCAGAGCCGTGAAGGAGATGAGGTTTGCGATGGACTTCGCCAAGCCGTCTTCCAATGAGGCGTACATGGTTGAGTACTCTTACTCAAGAAGTTTGTTATGTCCCCGCAGGTTCCGTAAAGGTACCATGGTGGTTGTCGCTAGGAGATAGGAGGTTGGACGAGAGAAGATCGTGTGAAGTCGACTCGGCCTCGGAAGTCCGGTGAAGTTTCGGGCTACGAAGCTTAAGAGTTAGACGAAGCTTTTTGTCGTCATTCTTGGCGCTGGCACTGGACTCCCCGGTCTCTTCTCCTATTCGCTCAGTGTTGTCAAACATCCGTGGTGTTTGGACTCACGGACGTTCCTGACGTAGCGATATGCGGTGCTTCCTATCCTTCCAAGGCACCGTAGTCGCTAGCTTCAAACGACGGAAGCGTTGATGCATAATAATAACATCCATCTCTTCCCTTTATCATCTTCCACCGGAAACATTTCGCGCCATGGCCCTCTCCACGCTGTCTATCCTCGCCCTGCCAGCGCTTTCTCTGGCATTGATTCAGCAGCAACCCTTGTACTCGCAATACGAATTCAATCCATTGGAGCATTTGGCTGGAATTGCCCCATACTTTGAGCCCTCCGATCCTCCACGAAATCCTTCGCCGCCCCAAGGATGTTCAGTTGAGCGTGCTGCATACCTGGTCCGTCATGCTGCAATAAACGCGAATGACTTTGACTATGAGACCTATCTTGAGCCTTTCACCGAGAAGCTCAAGAACACAACCGTAGATTGGAGCAAGATTCCCGAGCTCTCCTTTCTCTCCACTTGGTCACCTCCAGCCGACAAGGAACAAGAACGTGTCACGCGCACGGGAAAGCTTGAAGCAGCTCAGCTTGGCGTTCAGCTCTCTTTCCGCTACCCAAATCTCAACTTGCCCAAACGAGTGTGGGCCAGCACGGCGGAGCGCACTGTCGTGAGCGCAGAGGCTCTTATCCGCGGTTTTGAGGATGAAGAGAACGAGATCAAGCTCGTCCAGGTCTACGAAGGCGAGGAGGCTGCGGCAGACAGTCTCACGCCATACTCATCCTGCCCGGCTTACTCCTCCTCTTATGGCTCAGACCAAAGCTCAACTTTCATCAAGAAGTATACTGCTCCTATCATCGCCCGCCTACATGCTCTCGCACCAGCCTTCAACTGGACCTCGGACGACGTCACCGGCATGTTCGAATGGTGTGGCTACGACACGGTTGTGCGCGGAGAGTCTCCATTCTGCTCTCTCTCGCTTTTCAGCCCTGACGAATGGCTGTCGTTCGAGTACGCTCAAGATCTAATGTACCACTACAATGTCGGCTACGGAAACGAAGTCTCTGGTCCACTTGGTTACCCTTGGTTGAACGCCACCGCTGCCTTGCTGGGAAGCGAGGACGACGATGATCAGGATCTCTACATCTCCTTCACCCACCGCGAACTCCCACCGACTGTTCTCGTCGCAATGGGACTCTTCAACAACTCTGCCCTTACAGGCACGAACGCTGTCAATGCTACCATGCCATTAAACCAAGTCAACTACCACCGCCAGTGGGTCAGCTCAGACATTTTACCTTTCTTGACGAACATTGCTGTTGAGAAGATGAACTGCTCGGGATCCTATGGGTATCAGAATGTCACAGACCCGACCTTTTACCGTGTGCTGGTAAATCAGAGCCCACAGGTTCTTCCCGGGTGTTTCGATGGACCACTTGAGAGCTGTTCGGGCGCAGAATTCCAGAAATTTGTGGAGGCCAGAGGAGAGATGTTTGGAGACTATGGCAAGGCTTGTCAGGTTGACTATAAGAACTCTACAAATGTTGTGGGGTTCTACTTCGATGACGCCATGAAGGGTGAGGCTGTTGGGAAGAGGAGGTAGTCTTATGTCATGTTTGGTGTTAATGGAATGGGAAATTAATAATGTTCTCTATTACTGGTATGCATGATCCGGCATCAGCATGTAGCCATGGCCGCAACGACACTCTCAAGTCAGTAAGATACACTATCTTCCTGCTCTATCGACACTACAGGCCATCACAATACACCTATACAATATGATCTCTGATACCACCACCGGGCTTCCCGACGAGAACGATCCGAATTACGCCATGTTATCATGCATAGGACGCCTGCCATGCTCGGAATAGCACCGCAAGACTTTTTCAAAGCGTGCAGAGTGCACAAAAGGATATTATCGATTCGTCGAGTTTGCAAGTGTTCTCACAAGATGCAACCTCTTGGCTCCACAGACCTCGATAAGTTCTACAAGCTGGCTCATTGGCTTGAATTCGACTGGGTCTGGGTGGACTTGAATTGCATTGATTAAAGCAACACTGTTCAAGCTGTCGATCGCAGGTGGCGAAGGTATCGAGGAGCTGGAATCTGTATCGTTTGTCTTGACGACGTGAAACACGGCGATTCGACGTGGATAAACCACACCGAGTTCAGTCAAAGTGGCGCAATGCAAGCATTGATAGTGCCTCGGAAAGTGCTTTCCTACGATCTCAAGTGGACATGCATTGCGACTAAAAGATACGACGATTGTGCTGCTGCAACCATAGAGTGGATTGAGATTCCGAGACGGATACTACTGGACTCGCACTTCATCAAAGCCGATAGTACTGCGAGACGGCAGCAATGGGGTGCCGAGCGTCCGCTAGAGGATCAGAAACCCTCGCACATTATTCGCCTCGACTCTTCAATACCCATGCCATCACGATGGTAGTCTTGCAGCTATTCAGCGACCCCAGCGTGCCGTACTCAAGTCCGAATGATTCAGTGCTAAAGCCAAACTTTGTCTGGAAAAGAAGACCTTTCAAAACACAAGCTCTCTTGGCGCTCTTCCCAACAAGAGCTCTCTTCAATGAGCCCTCTTGGGCAGCGCAGACATTCTTCACCGCCATTGATTGAAGCCGTTGCAATCCAAGGGACGGTAAAGAACTGGTAAATGGATGAAGCACTGCAAGCAAAAGAATATCTGTTCGTTCAATCATCACACCCTATCTGCTGTACATAAACACAAGACTCTCCTGGGCCATTCTCTTCAATTACCACCTCACTACTTCATACGGCAACACTAACAACGTCTCCCTTGATTGTCAAAGAGCCTACATACGCCGCTCGTCCACTTCCATGGTTCCTACGAGCACAGTCAGCTTTGCTCTCGAAATTTCTGCACTTTCTCTTCGCTTCTCCCTTCATATGTACGTACGCGTGCCACACTGCCTTAGCTCCATTTATACTGATGTCCAGCCCTCCTGGTGCCACTAGTCCAAAGTCGCCGGTCTGCAACAGCTTTCCCATCCTCGTATATGGGCCCGTGATCGCATCTGCGACAGCGTACTTCACATCATACCCGCTGGTCTGATAGCACTGACTCGAAAAGAAAAGGACATATTTACCACCCATCCTGGTTAGAGATGGAGCTTCCACATACGGGCCATCAACCGCTATGTTCGTAAGAATCTGAATCGGGGATCCTATTTTCGTGTGTCCGTCCCCCGAAACTTGTTGAAGAAGAATAGGGGTTGGGACAATGGGAGCTACAGTGTTGCCGCACGAACCACCATGCCCGATAGCGTTCCCATCGACCTTATACACGACCCATCTCTTCCCGCCATTGTTCTCATCCGTGAAACCGGCGATATCGATTGCTCCACCTTGAGCCGTAGGACAGATCCAGGGCGCAGAGCTTCTATCCACAAAGACATCGGCCAAAGTGTTTGCAGTTGCGAAACTCAAACAGTGCAAATTTGGATGGGACTTTAGGGCTGCGGTATAGTACATCACAAACGTCCCGTCTGCTGCTTTTACAACATCTGGAGCCCAGACGCGAGGGAGACTATCTACCCAGGCGGGAAGGGAAGGCAGCGCATCAACGCCAGTGCGAAGACTGAACGATTTGAAGTCTGAGGTGAATGCTCGTTGGACATGGATCCATTTCCCGTTGATTTTGGCATTTGTGGAGAAGAGGTGCCAACCTGTTGCCCCTTTTATGATGGCTGGATCTGGGAAGTTCGCTCCGCCGAGGATGGGAGACACAGTGGCTCGTTTCGAGAAAGGACCGGCTTGCGTTTGAGTAGGAGCTATAAGAAGAACTACTAGGGAAAGGATAGCGGTTAAGGCTGTGTACATCTTGGCGTTCGGTACACTCTACCGGGTTATGAACAGCGGCTGTGGAATGTAGATCGCTGCGTAATATAATCTTCGCCGGTAAATAGAGGCTACGTGCAGGTATGGATGTCTGGTAATAGATCTTGCATTGAAGTATGAAAGCGGACGGCCGACTGGCCTTGTATTTTTTTAACTCCCCACACTCTCCACATTTACCGCAATAGTCTCGTACAGTCGACAAAGAAAGCTTTGTCAAAGATGAAAGAAGGTAAGAGGAAAGAGATACCGCTCTCGTTCGAGGCCGCTCGAATAGAATAGACAAAGAGAGCTGTGTGGTAATAGCACCCATCTAAAAAGAGATAGGTCCTTCACCTGGAACTAACCAGCAGATTTGGCCAGTCCGCAATAGCGATATAATAGTCTCGAAGAATCATGAGGACTATATAGCAATAGAGAAGGCCCGATAATCCGTGGTATTGGTCGTCGACACCGACTAAAACGCGCGCTCTACATGGCTTGGTCACCAATGCTGTGACACCACGAACCTTTCCGTCCAGTTCTGTCTCTTCAAGTTTTCGGCCCTGGACTTGTATCGGAAGATCCTTCAGACATAGCGTCTGGCCTTATCCCTTACTGGGTATGCAGCTCGCCGCCTTGGTTTCTCCACCTCTTGATCGTCCCGATAAGCTCTCCTCATAGCTGCCATTCTTGAAGGTGCTTCTGCTTCTGACGCTTGGTATCCCGTGCTGCTAATTTTGAGAGACCAGCCCTGCCAGCTGTCAAGGGCACCCGCCCAATACATGCTCCCTAAAATGACGACAATTGTCAGCGGTATAGCGATTTCAAACTCCTCAACCTCTGTGGTCCGTAGCTTGTTGACGAGGTTCTCTTCTCCGGCCTCAAGTTTTGAAGCAGCCAGCCTCAACTGCTCCACTGGTAGCCGCCAGGAGAGCCGAGTATCTTTACATTTCGGTGAGATGTCCAACGCTAGCACAAAAGCGCTGAGGAAATGAAGCCATGCCTCGTAGAACTGATTGGGAAACGACACGAGAAGAGGTTCTTCGCAGCCGGCGAGGTTCGTGGTGATCGCACAAACTGTAGCAAATATGCGATAGTAAAGGACATCGTAGAAGTCTAATCCCACCTGCATGCCCGTATTTCGTCGCACATTTGGCTTTTCCTGTTTGGTGTAAGCTCCATCTCTCCGATCGTATGGTATCGTTAGAAACATACCACGCCGTGAACACTCCCAATGTTGAGCAGTGCATGCAAAGCGCCACAGAAGCGCCTTGTCATGATATGATCATGATCTATAGGCCAAAAGAAGACAAATACATATTCCGCCATGACAGCAAGCCGTTCCAATTTGCTGCCCGCGACCGTGTGTGGCTTGCTGATGTTTTCGTGAGCAGACGATAACACACTTGGGGACAGGGCGGCATGAATGTCTTCCAGCGTGGCTTCTGGGCACGAGTCATACGCTTCGAGTGCCTTTTTCTGAGAGTGAGTCTTCAATGTCTCATGCAGAGCATCTGCTATGCGAGAGAGAGGTTTGTTAGACCTATTGCTATCCCGTTGGAACACGTGAAGCGCTGGAATGCTTCGCAGATCATTGTCAAGCTCTCCTTTTATAGTCTTTTTGGTGCCAGAGCCTGAGTTGGGTTGAGATGTAGTGGTACGTGGCTTGAAAAGATCTGTCATCGTTTGCAGCCTCGAACGAAGTCCGGATTCGCCGTCATTCTTGCCTTCCTGTAGCACCAGTTCGATTGGGTAGTTGACAGCGCTAGCAAGTATTTGAGACCATGCTCTGCCATCGACAACGCGTCCATGATGCATGAACGTTGCACGAGCATCGCGGTCTCCGATGGTAGAGAGATCGTCGGCGAACATCGCAAGCAGCGAAGGCCAGGATTGAAGCTCGTCAACAGGACGTGACCAGCTTCGGGTGTTTCCAGCTTTCACACGGACTGTCTTCAAAGAGGCTGAATATGGCTGCGCTGGTGCGCTCGTGAAGTCCTTCCTGAGCTCCTCTAAACTCATTTTGCTGCACGTAATCATAGTATCCTCGTTCAGTACAAGACACCATACAGAAGATATATGCAAGCTTAACTAATGAAAATCTTGGCCCTTCATCAATACCGTATCCACTCGCATATAAGGCCATGGCTTGGTACGGTGTTTTCGGCAGTACCATAGTCCGGAGGTAGCCGTATAAGCGAGGGGGCACTATAACTAAGTAGTTTCCGGTATAAGGCTTATCTTAGTTAACTTATCCGCTTCTTTAGCCGAGGACATAGTCTCTACGGGACCTTATTCTAGCTAAGAATAGCTAAACTAATTAGGACGAAGCGATAATAAGTAAGTAGTAGTGTCCTCGGCGAAGCATCTAAGAGCTTTTAGTCGTACTTTTAGTAATAATCGATATAGCTATACTAAGAGTATTAAACTACGCGCTTACTATTTACTAACTATTACTCTTTTATTACTTTTAAAACCTAGGTCTTCTAGCGCCGAACATACGCTTTATAGCGTATTTAATTTTATCTATACCGTACGCTATTAAACATACGAACTATACGTCTCCGCGAAAACACCTATCGATCTTAACTTTATACCTTTTCTACCGTATACCTCGCGACTCGCTATTAGCGCCTATAACTATCTACTTATACTATACTATACTAATCGAGTCGCCTCGTATAGCGCTTACTATCGCGCTTAAACGTATATCGAAAATCGCGTCGTCGCTACCGCCGCCGTCGCGCGCTTTAGCCCGCTCGTTCCTATCGCGTCGACGACCTCTATATCTCGTATACCCTCTATATATATAGTATAACCTACGGCGGTGTTAGTCGTATTCTACGTATAGAGCGTATATATTTAGAGTAGGTTATCTAAGTAGAAGCGAGT
>MWSQ01001886.1:0-43922 GCA_002116395.1 Ramularia endophylla | reverse complement strand
CGAGTAATAGCGATAAGGGCGATATAGTAGCGATACGATAACGATATAGTAGCGATATAGTAGCGATATAGGCGATGTAGTAGCGATGCTCGTAATACTCGCGATGTCGGCGATATTATCGCTACTATCGCTACTATATCGCCGACATCGCGAGTATTAGTAGCATCGACCCTAGATGTTTTTGTAACGTAGGTAAAGTCGTATTTAACTAATCCTATATACCCTTAACTCCTATATCCTCTCTTCTACTATTAGGAGTTAGTATATATACTTCTTTAGTACGTTTAAGAGAAAGGGAAGATCTTACTTAAACTTTTTAATAATAGCTAGCTCCGTCTTCCTATTCGCTTTATCCGGATTTTAAAAGACTACGTTACGTTTTAAGCCTAACGAAAGATATATCGCTCTAGGCGAATTCTCGAAATGTGTATTAGGAGTACTACTATAAAGTATAGAGAGAATGTTCGTCGCTACGACTTTTACCTATACTACTCCGGGCCGTACTACTTTATAAACGCTAGTGTCTACTATATCGCCTATAGCGAAGATATTATTATAAGCGTTATCCTATAGCTATAGGGAGTTTTTAACACGAACGAAGCTATTAGTTTAATTAATTAGCCCTTCTAAATTCGTAGTTAGGAGAATATTTATAAGCCTATTATTTAGTTTCTATCCCGTAGCTAAGATAACGAAATCTATATCGACTTACTAGCCGTTAGAGAGTTCGACCGTAAATATGTTCCTATTATTAGGAAACCTATTTACTAGGACCTTAGCGCGGGTGCTAGTTATTAGTTATATACCCTACTAGTCGAAAGTATCCTTAAGCATCTCGTAAAAGTTATAGTAAAATTAATGTATTAGTACTTCTCTTAAATAGACTAGCGTAACTTCTTTCTCTAGGTAAAGCTCTCTTAGATCGAGTGCTATTTAAACACTAATAGCGCTACTACCGACGATAGTTATATGTCTTAATTACTAGAGCTAATTTTAATAGCCTTATAGATATCTAATAGAGGTTATCTTATTATTAAACGGCATTATTAAAGTAGCCGCTAATCTAGTCCCGGTCGCTAGAATAAGGTAGTCGAATAGGACTTTCCTCGAACCCTCCTATTTAGTATCGATCTCGATATAGTATAGGTATATATATATTACTCGAGCTTTTACTACCTAGTACTATATAGCTACGGGAAATCTACTAGAGTATAGAACGAAAGCTTTCTGTTCGTAGCTAGAGAGAATCGTAAAGCGAGGCTAGAACTAAAAGTTAGTCGATTAGTATAATAGTCTCGGATATATCTATTTATAAATATAAAGATATAGTTAAAATGACTATAAGGTTCGATTAGTAGAACTTAGTAAGTTATAGGTGCTATAGTTATAAGCTCTCGTATAGTGTTCTATATCTATTAGCTTAGCATTTCCTAAGGACTACTTACTTACTACTTACTATACCTATATAGGATTACTAATAACTACTATATTCTTTATTACGGTAGCTATATTATCGAGATATAGTATAGTAGTAATAAAGTAAAGCGGGAGAGAGTATATAAAAGATCTAATAGATAGGCGAGATAATACTTATCTAATAATAGTAGCCTTTACGAGGATGCCTTATTACTCGTACGACAATTTATTAGCCGGTATATAGATGTCGGGTAGTATTGTTTCGGCTTACGATGTCGGAAGGAGTAAGGGAGGAAGAAGTTAATTCTAGGTTAGCTACGCGGTACTATTCCGTAATGCCTTAACCTACTATTAAATTTTCATCGAGGGTTAATAGATTTTAGATTTACCGTAAGATAACCTCGGAGGCCTAACGATATCTTCTCTCTTAATCGTCTCGTAGTCCTCTTTATCTAGTATATATTATACTAG
Source organism: Ramularia endophylla (assembly GCA_002116395.1). Classification (NCBI taxonomy): domain Eukaryota; kingdom Fungi; phylum Ascomycota; class Dothideomycetes; order Mycosphaerellales; family Mycosphaerellaceae; genus Ramularia; species Ramularia endophylla. The sequence goes on along the minus strand of MWSQ01001886.1, from coordinate 42,035 downwards.
AGTCTTAGCGTAGTAATACTATATAAGTCTAATTATAAGATCGAGCTTCGTATATTAATAAAGTATAAATAACAAGTTTTAGGAACTTATAGTAATAATAGTTTTAAGTATAAAGGCTATATAGGTTTACTAGTAAGTCGTCTTTATTATAGTATAGTACTTAATCTAAAAGAATTTATTCTAAAGGACATTTTATTTACTTACTATGTCTACTCCTTCCCGATTCGGTTACTATTTATAGAGTAACAAACAGAAAGTAGAACGATACTATATTATCTTTTATTATATAATAGGCTCGCTCTTAACTATAAAATATGTTATCGGGATAACTTTCTCCTCGAGGGGGACAAAAAGTTATTTACTTAGAAATTTAGTTCCTTCCTAATATAGACTAGAAGAATAAGACATATAAACAATGTCTAGAGTATAAGAGATAGATTTTAATTTCGTATATAAGGCTATAAACTATAACGGTATCTCGTCTTAAAGCATAGGAGTATAATAGAGTACTCTATATCGTTTATACTCCCTTATAGATTAAGCGAGATCAAGACTATATACGTCTATATGTCTATATATAGCATAGAACCAAGGTTCTCGAAGCATTATTAAGGCTCGGATGGATAGGACTAGTAGGCTAACCGAGGTAAGGAGAATGTCAAAGGTAGATATACATCAACTTTTTTGAGTTTTCCATCACATCAGACGATACCAATGCCTGTACAGCAGAGCACCATCTTCATTGGTCTAGTGGTCATGATTTCCGGTACGGCTTGCTCTATTGGGTAAACCGACTCTCGCTAACATGTTCACCAGCTTGTCAAGATCTTCCGATCAACAAGCGCGGGAGGTGAGCATTATCAACGAATTCAGTCACTCGCAACCCAAAACTGACGAAACCCTTAGACCTGGGTTCGATTCCCAGATGGAGAGACGCGTAAGCAGCACAAAGCTGCTTTCTTTTTGTCATTTCTATTCCCAGCCTTTTTGCTACGACGAGGATACTGATATTTGGACCTTTTGTGTATGGGAGGCGTGGAAATAGGTGTCCAAGTGTTGTGGTGAGGCATTCATTCACTCACGAATTCGTTCCTTCCTCTTTTGCGTCAAAATCGAAATTCCTTCGCCAATGCAGGAATCGTGGTGTGTGCCAAGAGATTCGAGGAACGAGGAAGTCATTTTCATCCACAACACGTTACACACAGACTCAAGAATCATGATGCGTGTCAAAATCATAGCCACATTTCAGTGGCTCCATCGTCAAGAGCAATACTGCTGGCGAATGAGCAGAACACAGGGACAGCATCTCGACTGACCCATCGGACCAAAGGCAACGCCGTCCTGACAGTTGTATAGCAAGAATTGACCTGAAGGATTCTCACCCGGGATGTGGAAAAATTGTAAGATTTCCATCAGAGGGAAACGACGTTTGAGATTTCGAAGAGGCTTTGAGAGACGACGATGCGATACACGGAAGACAACAAGATACCCAATCGACAGGACCATAATGCATGAACTTTGGCCAAGTATTGTTGGTTCAACTGCATTGTTCTTTGCATTGTTTTTCTCTACTTAAGGATTGGACGTGCATGTGGCAGCACAAACTCAGTGACAACACTGAACATCGGCCTGGGAAGAGCTCCATGAAACTCTCCCGCAGTGCTTGCGTTCAAGATTCGATCTTCCAGGCGAAAGCACCTCTCAGAAAAGGAGTCCACGCTTTAGCGACAGTGCAAATCACCAGTGCCCTTGTCGAAAGTGCAGCGGTTGCTGTATCGGTACGCCAAGTTGATGTACCCGCCCTCACTCTCCGTGTAGAAGACATTGTTGCCACTGACATACATACAATCATAATCCGTGTTGAGCTGGCCAAGAGAGAACTTGGCGCTCACCTTACCCGCAATTCCTGCAGGGTTCTGAAGGTGGTAGCCCTTGTTGTAGCAGGCAACACCAGGGTACTTGTTGTAGTCTGGGTTGCGGTTCCACATTTCGAGGACAGTCTTTTGGGTGAACGCCTCACGGGCCTGGCACAGTTAGCTTTAGGTCCTCGTGATGAGGAGAAAATGAGCGACGTACCGGGTTCCACTCTCCGAGATTCTTGATGGTGTCTCCACCAATCTCAATGGCAATCTTGGTAATGATGGCAATACCTTTGATCGAGGCAATGCCAATCACAGCAACGACTGGTGCGACTCGCTTTTGCAGTCCCTCCGTATTCTGCCCCTCGGGAGCGGGTTTAACTTCGAATTTCCCATCCTTGTGCTTTTGGCCGATCAGGTCGACAGTTGTCGCCGTGGGAGGATGCGGGTTGACTTTTCCTACTGAATCGACGGTTTGTTTTGGGTCGGCGGCGAGACCGAGCGCAGCAAAGGCGCAGAGAGCAAGGTGGGAGAATCTCATGGTGGGACTTTTCGATGTGTGAAGTTGGTAAGTCGATTGAGCGTTTAGTAAGTTGAATGAATGGGTGGCTTTCGAATGGAGGCTTTGCAATGATGAGTCTGATTCACCGACTACGTTGCTGAATATATATCTGTTCTATGCGATGCAGAGAATTCTATGGCTATGACGTCCAAGATGGTCACAATGTTGCATTGGTGCGGTGCTTGATCTTCTTGAAACAAGTATTATACTGATGTAGTATCATATAATCTCCATGTTTAGTACGATAGTGTCGGTGAGACTTTGGGACTACATGCTGTATGGGTTTCGATGCGTTGTGATTGTGAAGCTCGTCTTGCCTGGGAACAACTGGTTTCGCTGGGGGTGAGGCGGAACATGTCACAGTTTCACTGGCCTGCTCATGTTACAACAGCTATTATGCTTGACCCACATCGACTACCAGCGCGTTTACTATATCGGGCATATGCTCATAGCTTCCCTCTCGCAAATCTTTCCGTACAACAAAGGGATGTCTTTGTTGTAGTCTAAACTACGCAAAAACTTTCTTCCGAACGCCGAAGTGAATCACGCTTGTGAGAAGTGGAATCCGGTCCTCTGGGTATGCCTGGGCGAGGCATACTTCCAATGTCGAGCTGCTGACGGTTCATTGTTAGAGAACGAAACTCATGCGACCACAATGTCCAGTTACTGATCTGTCCACAAGCACTGTATTGGGAAAAACCCGGGCTGCAAGGCTGTCAACATGAAAGTGGTTCATTGAAAATCAAACATACTCCGTCAACATGTATTCCTCTTCATAAGATAGCTACCGAAAATCTCTCGATTAGCTTGGTCGTTTGTCGAACGACGGAGAGGTATAGGATGAGGACTATTTGGCTGAAATATCCTCTGTCTGTCAGTTTATTCTGCCTTCCGCCCTGTCACAACATAATAATGGATGAAATCCTTCTTTCTTTCATCTTTCTCCCACGCTGCCCTCATGTCCCGCTCCATCTTTTCGACATATTCTTCACCTCTCTGCAAGCCACATATCTTTTTACCGAGCACCAAGAATAGGTTCAGCATTTGTCCTTCCGTCGGCGCCACATCCGGATACTCATGCCTCGCCATGACAGCAGTCTCATATCTACTCTCGCGCACCCCCTGCAGCTTACCCGTAGCTTCGAAGAATCCTCGAACTCGTGGCCCAATCTCGCAGTCCAGCCCGATAGCTTTAAAATCGTCTCGATAGTTCACATACCAGTATTCGCGGTCAGCGATGCTCTCACCAAGGCCGTTGAAGATCTCCATAGAAGGTTCCTGGCATTCCAGCCAGCCTCCCGGTTTCAGCAGATCCACCAAAGAGGAAATGTGAGCTTGCCAGTCTTTCATGCCGGCTATGAGGAGGCGTTCGAATACAAAGTCGAAAGTACCAAGCTTGATTCGCGAATCTTTATCCTCTCTGATGAGTTCTTGAATGTCTGCTTCAATGTAGACCACATTTGGCGGCGTGGCGTGTCTGGCTGGGACGGGGGAGATGTCAACTCCAATCACCTCTGCTTCAGGATACAAGGTGGCAAGATGAAGGGTCATGGCACCAGTTCCACAGCCTATGTCCAGGATCTTCTTGGGGTTTGAGAGAGGGGCTTGTGCGGGTTTGTTGTTCAGCAGTGCAATGATTGAGCGGTGTTGGATGTCGAGACGACTGTGTTCTGGATCGCTGTGTCGCACGCAATCAGTATTTCCCAAAATATCTAAAGACACGCCAATGATTTCTTACTCATTAGGCAGCTGATAGACTCCAGCTTCGTTCTGGTATCTTCTGTTCGCGGTAGCCATTTTGTGGATGCAGGGTGAATGAGTCCGATGGTTGATGATGGATCAAAATAACACCAAGAAAGGCGAGCTTTTATATGTCCATAGACGTGTCGCCTTTATCGGCTTCCGTCCACATCGGCTTTCGTTCCCTTTTGAGTATTGTTGCGCCCATGAGCTTCGTGATCCTCCATCCTGCAGGATCTTCGTCCGGTGAGAACCACGTTCCACACACACTCCCACACTCGCCTATTGGATTTGAAATCCTGTTCATAACAAAAGGTATAGATCCTCCTGTTGTCGATGTAGTTAGGGTACTTGGTCCACTTTTGTTCCCATGTGCCACACTAGCCCCAATCAATCAATAACTCCGTCTACTTCCAAACAGATAAGCGCGATCAACATCATCAAGCCCTACTCCGCCTTCTTCGAAGCTTTGGTTCTGAGCTTCATCAGCAGAAAGACTAATCCATAACTCGAAAGCACGAAAATTACGCAGATCGCTGCGTCTCTCCATCCGTAATAGTAATCCTAAAAGTGAAATATGGAAGGTAAGCATAGGTCTTCGACATTGGGAATTTCATGAAAGGCTTTTGAGATAGCTCTCTATGCCTTCCACTTCCATGCTTCGTTTGCTCACCAGCAGATTCACCCCATATAGGTAGTCTTGTCCGCTACGATAAATGCAGACTCTACAGTCGCTTGTCGCATCCGGATTGACCAAGTTGTTTCTAGAGCCCGGCCCAGCGAGATAATCGGCAAGGTAAGACTGGCAAGTATCGCCGGAGGGAGGATCAAAACGAGCAAACTCGGATTCCTCACAGTTTACAGTCTTGCCAAAGTCTGCGAAGACGAGAAGTGCTCCGATAACATAGTTGAAGGGATTCAGGTAGTAAATCCAGTATCGCCAGAATTCCTGAATTTGAGAATAAGGAACCAGAACGCCGGAGAATGATACAAGGGTTCCAATCAAAAGAGGGTTGACCAGGGTCGCGAATACGGCATTGGGAGCATATGCCGCAATGAACTGGCCAATCCCCGTGTAGATAAACTCGTACGTGAGCATGACAAAGAGAGAAGCTCCAGCGCGGTCAGATGAAGAAGGGAAGCCGACAGTGTAGTAGAAGCAGACAAAATAGAGGATGCCGCAAAGAAGCAAGTAAGGCACCTCCGAGACGATCTAAAAGTGATGGATGAAAGGTAAGCATAGGTCCTCGACATTGGGACGATATTGAAGACATTCGAGATAGCTCTCTATGCCTCCCATACGTGGGTTTGCTTACAAGTCCTATAACGAATGGACCCCAATGATACATTTTGGACTTCTTCTCCCTTGTCTCATAAATGTCGCGGCGTTCGATCTGATCACTTGAGTCAGCATTGCAAACGACCAGGCAGCAGAGTCAGAAGATACTTACGAACAGTGGCTGTAGCTGAGCGATCACACCCGGAGCAACGACTGTAATTTTAGTCAGTCGATGAGCCGAAAGTTACCCAGTTTGAAGGATGATGAAAAGCCTACAGATGAAGTTGTACACTGCGAAGAGGACTTCTTGCTGATCACTGGCGGAGCTTCCTTTACACGTAATTAGCTCTAGTCACTGCAAGAAGCCTTCATGCTGCTTTTCTCACCTATCATCCAGAACGTAAAGCCATTGAACAGCGCCAGGCCTAGGTGCAGAGCTATCTTGTTGTTGATGTAGTCGACGTTCCGGTAAAGGGCAACGTTCATTCGCTGGGTGACGAGTCTTGTCTGTTCCCACATTGACGTTGCAAATTCGTGCCCGTCATCTTCAGTTCCAGGAGGTTTGCCGGCGGCAGTGCTAATGATTTCTGCAAACATCCCATCAGTCACCGAAAGTTCGCAAAAGCTGTTCACGTTTTGGTATCACCTTACCCTCTAGATCTTCTGTCATCTGTTTTGACTCGGGAGATTCCAGCCAGACTTGATTCCAGTCTTTCCCTTTGGTCAGCCGCCCAGATACTACATCAATCATATGCTCAGCCTAGAAAGCAGAAGGTCAGTCCTCTGTGGTGCTATACAGTGAATAGAAGATCCTTCGCGTCTTCGCAAGTCTCTCGACTTTCAGCGACTTACTGGATTTGCAGAGGGTGGGCAAGGTGCACCGTTGCGACCAAAGTACTCGCGGATAGTCGCAGCTTCATCGCCGATATCGCCAAAGTATACCGTCTTGCCGCCTTTAGCAAGAAGCAAAAGTGTGTCAAACTGGGCAAAGAGCTGTGCCGAAGGTTCTGCATGATGGACAATAAGCATAGAACACAAATATCGGGCGAGGTACAAAGACATTCGAGACAAGATCTCTATGCCTCGCTTCGGGATGCTTACGGTGAATCGTTACGAGTACAGCTTGGCCGGCGTCTGCTAGTTTGCGGAGAAACTGCACGGTGCTGAACGCTGCTTGTCCATCCAGCCCGGAAGTAGGCTCGTCCAGAAAGATCAGAATGGATGGCTTAGAAACAAGTTCCACACCAATAGTAACTTGCAGATATTAGACAAACCCCAAGCGTAGACATATGGTGCGTACGAACCTCGTTTGCGTTGCTCAACACTCAGTCCAGCGCCGACTTCACCAATGAGGGTGTGCTCAATGTCATGTAACTCGAGGAGGTCGATTATTACGTCCACATAAGCCAGCTTTTCTTTCCGAGTTACATCGCGAGGTTGGCGTAACAGAGCAGAGAATTCCAGAGCTTCCCTGACAGTCGCATATCCTTCGTGAACGTCCAACTGTTCGCAATAGCCCGCAGAGCGTTGGAAGGAGACAGGCAGGGGTCTGCCGTCAACCATGATTTCTCCTTGAATGGTTCCGTCCGTCTTTCGCTGAGCCAAAACGTCGAGTACTAGTCGTGTGTCAGATGAAGCTATCAATCCGTTCTCAAAGGACAAACATACAAGTGGTCTTCCCGGCACCGGAACTACCCATCAGAGCACCCAGCATGCCTGGCTTGACGTACCCGTGAACGTTGTCAAGCAGGACGCGATCACCAGTCGGTGTCTTCACAGTGTAATTCAGATTGCGCCACGTAAACACCGACGTGTTGCGAACGAGTTCTTTGCCCTGTTCACCATTCGTTGGTTGCTTCTCCTGGCTGGAACCAGATGTGCTCCGCTCCGCCGATAAAGCGGCTTCTTCATCGTTGACTTTTGATTCGTGCTTCTTCGCTTTCTCGCGAGGAATCACTAGGTTTCGTCCGGCCTCGCTTGCATCGTGCCAGCGGCGAGTGAAGAAAACGGTCAATGCGACAAACAGCGCCCACCATGCGAAAAGGATGCCTACGTTGCGCCAGATATGGCTTGGAGAATATGACAAGCTGGCCAAGTAGTCCTCTCCGCTGACAGAAGTTGCAAAAGGCTGTGCACCACCAACACCCGAACATGCCGCCGGCCCGTCCAAGTACTGCGGAAGATAATTTGGAATCAGGTTGTTGTCGGCACATGGGATGGTCTGTCCCTCGAATTCGTTGGACAATAGCGATTCGAATGCATAGGCGAGCGGGTCGATCCAATATATCCACACGAACCAGGGATGCATTTTAGGCTTGGGCTGTTCATACCCAACAAACGTAATATATGCAGAAACTGAAAATCCGGACACCTTGGACAGGTTAGTGCTGAGCCGAAAAGTAGGTCTTGGAGCTAATGTACCTTGGATGCAGCATCGAACGTAGGAAATGCGGCGCCGCTGCGCAGGAAGTTCGTTAGTAAAGTACGAATTTGGTGCATCGAACTTTCACTTACATCATGCGAAAGAAAGCGGTCATCGCAAACGTCGCGATCAACGTGATGAACCAAAAGGTGAAGAACGCCACGGCGGTGGCTTTCAAGCCAGTCATCCAATAAAGTACTATGTCGAAGAAAGTGATCTTCAAAAAGTCAGCCGTTATTTGAGGCGCAACGATCGATCGTAGAGGGAAGCGTACTTGGATAAGCAGAATAGGGACATCAGCGGCGATCTGCGCTATACAGAAAGCGGCAGGGTCGTAAAATGCGAAAGCTTTGTGCTTTGCCAATACTGGGCGACCAGTAAAAGAGTCTGTGACTTCGGACATGGCTAACAGAGAGTGGTATAGCAGAGCAAGGAAGAGAGATCCACCCTTGATGAACAAACCGGAGGAATCAGCCGAGGCGTTGTAGAAGAGAGATCCACCGATGAGAGCCTGGATGATAGTGGTGATCTGCTTGATAAGGAATGTTGCCTTGTCTCCCCAAAGGATTTGGTATCTAAAGCGAAGGACAGGACGTCAGCCCACGTCGCACATGTCAGGGAGTCAGCAAGAGGTCGAGAGATAGCTCGACGCCTTTATACTTGGTTGGACGTACTGTCTGATCTATGCATAGAATTAGCTTGGTTCTTGACAACTTTATCAAGGTATACGCGAGGCGATGGAGGAATACACACCACGCAAGCCTTAACTTGAGCCATGAATGAGACGGTCAGGGCAGACTTGTGCGGCAACGACTTTGCTTTGTCCAGCTCGACGGCAGCTTTGAATTGTCTGGTCCATTCGGCGGCATCTTGTGAGGATGGAAAGTCGAGATCTGTGGTCTTGTGAATCTCTGACTTCTCAAAGGCCGCCCGAAGTTCGGTGGCATTCCTGGGGAATCGATCCTTGAACCCTTCGCGAATGCGCCGTTCGTTTGGCACAGTGACTCCTGTCAAAAAATCTGCAATGTTCGCTGAATCGGCACAGATGAAGCCCTGACTCTCCATGAACGGACGCGCTTGCTCCATCGGTCCATAAAAGACTTGCTCCCCTTCATCGAGGACGAGGACCTTGTCGAACAGGTCGTATATACCATTACCGGCTTGGTAAAGTGTTACGATTGTTGAAAGACCGAGCTCATCAGTCAAGGCTCGTAATGCTCGGGCCCAGTCCAAAGCGCTGGAAGCGTCGAGCCCACGGGTAGAGTTGTCCCAGCAGTATACGCCTATGAAAGCCAACAGGTCAGTGTGTGCCGTCAAAAGGTGAACTGAGCATATCAACTCCTTACTTGCTTGTGAGACGAGGGTCTCGATGATGGAAACACGTTTGCGCTCGCCGCCTGACACGCCACGTACGAATGCATCGCCAACTTTGGTATTAGCTGTGTGTGTTATTCCCATAGAATCTAGTAGGAAATCTTTCATGTTACGTCGATGCGTTTCGCGCGACTCCGCTTTCTCTGGCAGGGTGGCCGGCATCTTCAGGCGCGTAGCGAAGTCCATGGTCCGACCGACTGTGAGAGTAGGGTAGAATACCTGGGACAGAGTCGGTTAACATTCGAGATTAAAACAAGAAGTCCAACACTGATGTATTGGTGAGATCTTTATCCCTTCTGGCTGTTGATTTTCATTTCCCGGCCTGACTTACTTCTTCTTCGGTATTCATCACGATTTGCCCACGGTATCGCTGTGCTTCTCGCTGATCCATGGTGCCGTATCGCACATTGCCTGATATCTCGGCATATCTAGATGTTCAGTTTAACAAAAGATCACTCCACGCGTCACCTGTTCAACGAACCCTTTCCTCCGATTGCTGAGTATCTTCAGAAGGCTAGTACACCCGGCGCCTGGGCGGCCAAGGACGAGTAGCATCTCTCCAGGTCTAAGAGTAGATATGGAAGGTAAGCATGGATCTGAGACATTAGGAAAGGTATGGAAGACATGCGAGACATGCTCTCAATGGCTTCCATACTTGGGTTTGCTTACCGGACACAACCAGAGCTCGAGTTGACAATGGTTTGAAGACCACTTTTGCTACGAGCACCCTTGATCTGTTGCGGGATATTGAATTGACTGAGAAAGTTGTCATGTACAGCATTGCCGCTGCTGTTTCCTTTGATGGTCAGGTCGGTCCAGGTTACGCCCAGGCGCCGTCCTTCGGCCTTGTCATTGGCATGGATGTCGCGTACAGAGCCCATGAGCCGCCAGTCTTCAGCTTTGCTAATGGGCTTGTCGTCCTTTTCGTCATATCGCTCATCCTGATCCTCGGGGCGACGAGACAATGTTCGGGAAAGTGTCTGAACGATGTTATCGCCACGGCCAGTCGGGATGGCGGACGCATAGCTGCCAGCGGCGTTGGACGCCATTGAAGATGTTGCCAGAAAACCAGTCAAGAAATGATGTGAAAAGATGGTATGGGAAGCGTGAATGAAGAAGTGAAAGAAAGATCGAAAATACCTAGCAGACGGGACGACAAATGGGTCGACAACACTGTCCCGTTGAACGGAATCTGCGGAAGCAACATCATCTTCGACCTTCTCCCATATGATAGCTCAGCTCTACCACGCTCGGAAGTATCCTGGTTCCTAAATCCTGCCGGTCTGGAGTTTTACTGGCGTCGACGCGTAGTTCGGGAGGTGACCTTTGCGAGATCCACACTTCTCCTCTCGGCAAAGGCATAGCGGCAGAGGCGTAAGGTGTAGATTCGTAGAATGTCTGTGTAATCGCGGATGGCGGTGGGCTGTGTCGTCAGTTTGGTAAGCTTTGTGTTCAGAACTTCAGGTCGTCGCCTCTTTCGGAATCTTCCCTCTGTTGAAAGTGGTCTATGCGTCGGAGCGGAGAAAACCTCTCTCTCTCCCGCATTTCCTCTTTGTCCTTTTCATCCACCTCTGAAGGCACCGGCATTGCAGCTACGCTACACGCTACGTCCAATTCACCGCGACACACAGCACACAGCACACAGCTTTTGCCACCCGCCCAGCCCTGCAAAAGGGAGATTATCAGAGTGTAGGGGAAAAGGACACGTATATACATAGTACATAGATTGCTCCGACTGCCACGGAAGCTTTGAATTGAAGTCGTCGTAGATGTGGGCTTTTGTCCTACATCTACGACCTTTGATTTCCCCCAAACAGCAGTGCCTCTCTCTCACGTGTTCGACGCGAAGGAAGCGGATAGACTGCTCACTCATCATGATGCCAAGGGACCCACATTTTACGCCCCCTCGACCCTGGTCGGAATGGCCTTGGCTCCGGCCCCGGTGAACGTCAGTAAGGTATCCAACGTCGTGAACAAATCTATCTCACACATCACTCACCGGACGGACGGCCAAGTATCAACGTGCCGAGAAGCTGTGTTGCTACAAAGTGCCCGGGATACCCACCTACCAACAGTTGATGTCCAGAAGAATGGGCAAACACGACAAACCAAGGTCATCAAGCCGTGCAAGCTACTTTGCAAAGCAGACATCTGAGAATGAGTGAAGATGGGTTACGTTATTCGTCACAAATATACTGTCGTCTGCCGTCCATACTACCCACACGAACCATCCGCTTGCCATGGCATACCCGAGTCGAAAGCATAGTCCGATCCAACATTGAACGAAACATCATCCATATCCTGAAAGGACAGCCAGCCGGCAGGAACAGCTCCACTACCAGGTCCAGTCCCATTACCCATCAAAGCATTGCCAGCGACCGGCATTCTAATCATCTCATCAAAAGCATCCGGAGAATTCGAGAACTGGCCTGCTTGATCTACACCCTTGTTCACACCAGTATCGAACATGTTCCAATCAATAGTTCCCGCCGAAGGATCGAGCATATCTCCAAGGTAATCTAGCTGAGCCGGTGTCGTGTTTTGGTTGGAACTGGTCAAGGAGAGACAGCCATTGCTTGGATCCGTGGATTGAACATTGTTCAAATTCGCGAAATCCAGATTTTCTGGAAGGATGTTGTTCCAGGGATGGTTTGACACAATCCCACCAAATGGTAATGTGCTAGATTGGCCAAAGGGTCGAGGCAAAGCCATCATAGCCGCCTGTCGCTCTGCGTCCTGGGAAGCTGCGGTGGGAAATCTCTGCTTAACCTTCTTTAGCATAACCCGCATTGCAATAGCCGCCTTTTCTGTCTCATCAAACAGGACTTCCCCATTGGAATTCGTGTCCTGGCCTTGGAAGCGGCTGAACCGTCTTTTGCGGCCCGACGACTCCCATATCTGCTGACTTCTCTCCAAAGCCTCCATCAGCGCCGTGCGATGTGGACATTGTTGTCCTTCGGGGTTCAAGACAGGCGCTTGGCTAATCTGTTGTGATAGCTCAAGACAAATGACCATGGCAGCAAGCAGAAAGTCATGAGTTGAGATGGATCCCATGTACCATTTGACTGATTCCAGCTGACCTCCGGGCTGAGTGGCAGTATAAATCGTGTAATGGTGCTGGAGCACTCTCGCCGCACAGTCGACAGCGATCTTCCTGCTGGCGCCAACGCCCCTTTTCTGTTCTTGAGGCGATAGCTGCGAAAACGGAGTTTCCATGTATCGGCGATGGAGAACTGTCTTAGTTTTGAGATAGAGAAGATCTAGGTTGAAGCGACACATGAGTTGCTCCGCAGGATCTGTGACCAGCTCACTGATGTCCGGCATCTGCAGAAGTGGAGGCAATTGTGCCTTAGCCTCTTCCAATTTGCGATCAAGCTCCATCATCTCATCATGCGAGGGCGGGATTGTAGCATGGCTGAGTTCTGCGGCTTCTGCGAAGATAGAAACGATTCGTAGCTTCGCCCGTGTGTATGAGGATGGTGTCAGCTCATCAATGCCGCGGCTCGGCGGGAGGACTCTTGTCTTTGTATTAAAATCACGATCCAGAAGATTGCGAGGAGGTTGTGTATCTGCCACTACCGTCTTGACCTGTTGTCTTCGTTAGTGATCGAATGTCGAAGCCATGGTAGGGTAAAGACACACCATTGAGGGCAGAGCCAACTGGAAAGAAACCAACACATCGATCATGCTTATGATAGCCCATATTCGGCGTCTCATCTCGCCGTGGAAGGCAGATATGGCTGGATAGTTTACTGAGTCCTAGAGAACAGACACGTCAGCCCAAGCCCATGAGATGCATATATCGCCTATAGCCGCATAGCAACGACTGCCACGAAGCAGTGGTAACAGCAGCTCGCAGTACGAGCCTTCTCTCTGCAAGTGAGGACACTCAACTTCCAACACTTACCCGATGATATCCCATGCGCAAAGCCAGCCTCACGCAGAGCCCGATCATCAGCCAAACATTCACAAAAGCGTCATTTGATCGAAGTCCTGCCCCATAAAGCATCAGGCACTCAATGGTATGCTGCTTCGGTTTCGTAAAGTCTGCCAGCACAGCAGCAGATGCAGAAAGACTATGATACTTGCTGACTTCAGCCAGAACTTTCTGACCTGCAGGACTTTTTGGATCACTGTCACGCAACCCGAAAGAGGCCGCCAGACTCAATATGGCAAACAGGAGTCCAAGCCACATGGTAGGTGTCTGTGTCGGGTCCCGTAAGAATGATCGATACTCTTCCTGAAAAGTCGGAGCGTGTAGGACTGGCTTGAAGGGGTCTGGTGAGTTGAACCATAGACTTAGTAGTCTATCAGCCACCCTCTTCTCAGGCACAGCGGCGATGAGTTGCTCCCTCGTAACTTTCCCTGAACTTCCCAGCATGAAGCCCAGCCCATTCGTGGCATGCTGCTGCTCTTCCCCGCTAGGAAAGCCATGCGGATCATATCTCCATGCATCCGTTACATTGCCGTGGGGAGACGTGTCATCTGCGGCGTCTCTTGCCTCTTCCTCGTCTTCCAACTCCCGTTTGAGGGAAGATATGCCATTCAAGATGGCCTTCCAATGTGTCTCACCAACATACGATATCTCATTCTTGCTAATTCTCATCTGTCCAAAAGGCTTCGTTGCACAATCAACATCATCTCTCCGTGGCTGCGAATCATTCTCGTCTGAGGAAGGCGGCGTGGGCTCCCCTGTCGATGTGTTTTCGGTCGAATCTTTCCTGGCTTTTCGATTTGAACTACCACTCCCGCTCTGCTGGTTCATCAGATCGACTACCAGACTCTCCAACTGCCGTATCCGACCTTTGACGTTTTGTGTATTCTTCTGCTTGGTTGGAGGAGGGAGCCATTTGCATGATCCTTCGCGATTCCGTTTTATACATTGATCGCAAGCCGGTTCGTGGGCTCGATTACACTTCAGCTTTCCATTTCTGCAAGGTATACATGACAACTGTGATCGTGCGCGTTTCTGTCGTAGGTGATGTGCATTGGATTGACTGTTCGAGGCTGGCTGTGCCACACTATTCGCTGATTCGTCTGTCATGATTGTGCTGAAGCAGACCTGGGAGCATGCGGGTAAAGGAAAGGAAAAGGAGACCGTTGGTGTTCTACTCCCTGCCCGGTTGCGTTGCTGGAGAAGTTCAGCTCGCGATATTTATGAGACTTTGACGCAGATGTGTCGTGCCTCCTCTGTAGGCGCCAAAGTCCTTACGTAGACCTAGACCAAGCCGAGTTCCCATGCAATGTGCCTAGTCTTGGGACTGTTGCCTCTGAGCGAGACCGCCTTTCCCTTTCTCGAGAGGTACTCTTGCCCAGCTGGGGAAGCTTTCCCAGTTGTCCCAGACCTCAACACACTGTGTTGCCTTCGCGGAAGTGTATGATGGCTGGTCTGTCCGCAGCGTGTTGTTCGAGCATACCGTATGCCCACACAGTGGCCATCGCGTACCTCGTACATGCAGAGATGCCAACAAATCCCATCATTTTGCACGTGGCTTGATGTTGAGATCCTTCTGATCCTTCGAGGGGCAAATTCCTTCTTGCTCCACCTCACCACTGTTTGTCAGCTGAAGACGTCGCCTCGGTCGCCAAAGCTACAACTGAACTGGATAGAACTAAGGTAAGGCCGCGATAAGAGAACAGCGTGCCTCGCTACGGACGCAATAGTCCACATCTTTCAAAGTCGCAAAAATGTCATTGGCACCGCCCTTCACCGCCGAGACGGCACATGCAAAAGTCAAGAAAGCACAAGACCTATGGAACACTCAGTAAGTGCCTCGATACAGTGTACATCTCTCATATGGCCAATAACATTCCACTAGAAATCCAGAAAACATAGCAAAAGTATACACAACCGACTCCACCTGGAGAAATCGTGATAACTTCATCCAAGGAACCGATCAAATTGTTCAATTCCTCACCCAGAAGTGGAAGAAGGAGCATAACTATAAGCTTCGAAAAGAGCTTTTTTGTTTCACGAACAACAAGATCGCTGTCCAATTCTGGTACGAGTATCAGGATTCGCACGATGGAATGAAGTGGAAGCGATGTTATGGGCTGGAAGACTGGACTTTTGCGGAGGATGGAAAGATGAGGAAGCGGCAGATGAGCGGGAATGATGTTGTATTAGTCGAGGGTGAGAGGTGGTTTACGGAGGGTGTGGATGTTAATAAGGTTGATATTAGTGAGAAGCATTGGTAGGCGGATTTCGAATAGGCGGCAAACGGCAGAGGATTTCTCTACCTGAAATGCTCCTCAGATGCCTCTATGCCATCGTCGTGGAAACGTACACGACTTTGAGGCGAGAGCCTCTCGTGGATCTTGTGAATGTCCCGTGGCTGCCAGTCTTCCTGAACACGGGCATCAAAACTCCTTTTGTGGATTTCTCAACCCCTCAGCGGTAGTTCAGATCCGTGCTGACTGAATGTGATAGTCTCGTCTATTGGCTATCCTTTCTTCTGAGTGCCACACAATCGCAGGTTGACAGGCTTGCCGTGTCTGTCAACGATGTTCTGCGTTGCATCGTATCTCAAAGCAGCAAGAGAGCCTGGCGGAGGGTATTCTTGGACGTTCGGCATTGCAAGATTTGGGAGTTTTGCTGAGTGGCAAGGATTGATTTGCATCGATGTTCGATGGACATGCTCGGTTTCATGTCTCACGCAGGAGGTGTATCGTGGATGACAACCAGGAGGAACCTTGCATCTGCATTCAATATCAGCTAGCTGTATGCCAGGTAAGTTATGCAGATTGAACGAACCAGGCACAATGACCAGCTCATTCTTCCTCGTGCGCACACGCAGCAGCTTGGCCTCGTCCGACTCGCCATTGAGCTCCTCAATCATGCTGCCCGCGCTCTGCACAAATCGCCAGACCAGCCGGGCCACGTCTTCTGCCCGCCGCGTGCCTTTCCTCACCGTCTCGCCATCGGTCCCGTTTGTGGGATCGCTGCTACCAGGCCGTGCAGCTTCACCGTCGCCATCGCCGTCCTCCTCGTCTGTAATCAGGCCTGAAGAGCGGACTATGGAGCCCGTGTCGCGAGAAAGAATGAGGGTTGCCTGCACCCCGGGCCGTTGCGAAAGACGTACGAGGAGCGCAGCCGTCGACTCGGATGGAGTGAGGATGGTCTGCTGCTGCTGCTGCTGTTGCTGTTGCTGCTGCATCGTGGAGATGCGCCTGGCAGTGTATTGTTTACTTCGTTGCTAGGAGAGTACATGTACCTTCGTTCAGGCGGTATGGTATATCCTGTACCGGAAGCATCCAGCTGCTAAATTATTTTCAACCTCACCTTCAATCAAGACCATACACCACCCATGATACCTCCAAACTCGGATAATCGACACCAGTCACGTACAGACTACCTTGACTGCGGCTGAGCCAAGATGGGCTCTTCTACCAAGAAAAAGAATGAAAAGAAGAAGGATTTTCAAAAGCCCAAGCTAAAGGTCGGCAAAGCTCGTCCCAAGAACACAAATGCCACAGACACCAGCTTCGCCGCCAGGTCCATTGTTCTCAAACAGCAGAGTCTCAGTGAAAGTGGTCGCGATACAGTCGCACTGTTCAACCACAATCTCTCCCTCCTGAGCAGCAAAAACGATTCTCAGCGCAAGGATGTTCTGACATATCTCACCAATACCGTGGCTGCCACTCCGAACTCTCTACCACAGCCGGCATCTGTTGTGCTCAGCAAGGCCCAGCCTTTGATTCTGGATGGTAGTGCCACAGTACGACAACAAGTCCTGAAGCTCTTCAAAGCCCTTCCCAGGAACCAGATCGGAGCTGTAGACCAAGCACTGCTCTACACCCGCGCAGGCATGACGCATCTCTCCGCCGACATCCGGAAAACTTCCCTAGATGTCATGGACTGGCTCCTCGAGACTAATGGGGAAGGCGTCGTCAGTGTTGCGGGCGGTTGGATCAAAACGCTCCAAACGTTCCAAAATCTGCTTTCATGGCGTGGAGTGGTCGCGAAGAACGCATCAACAGATAGATGGACAGCCACGAAATCTACAACCACCAATCTTGGAAGTAACAAACTTCTCATACATCAAATCACCACTCTCGCGCATTTCCTCGATGCTGGTTTGAGACGTGCTCCACCGGATCCGAAAGCGGATGCTCAAAGAGCCGCAATTATATTCCCGCTCTGGCAGTGCGATGCGCATCTGATGCCAGTGCGGAGCAATGCGTATGGCTATTTGAACTTGTTCGGCGCCCCGAGGGACCTGGAAGGGGAGGTATATGATGACGCGGAGGAGCGCATGAATGTGTTTGTCGAGCTGGGAATGGACGCTGCAATTACGAAAGGCGTGATGGAGGCGAAGAGGGAGGGCGGAGAGCTTGGGAGGGCGGCTTCTTTGGTTGACAAGGCGCTAAAGCTCGTGAGTCAGTCTTCGAGTTGAGAATGAACCATTCTCACAAAGATATTGCCTGGACCTCTCGGTACGACGGGGTGCTTTCGAGAACCCCATTTTGGGAATGCAGGATCGAGAACGATCTACAACGCTCTTTGCGCCCGTTGGTATCTGTCCCGTGGAATCATTGTGCGATACAAGCGATCAGAGCTTGGAGAAGAGACCTAGGGGAAGTGTCCGGTCAAGGAGCCTTTCCGCCTCAGGTCCCTCGGGTCCTTCCCCGAATCCAAGCTCAGTGCCGAAGTATAAACCTACCATATCACAGCAGGAACGAACGTCCGTCCAGTATCAGTCGCCGATCTGGTCTGCCGAATGACATACCTGAAAATAGAAAGGCACAAAGGCATACCAACAAGGCATCAAACTCGTCGTAACCTGCAAGTGGCTACGTCGGGAAGCAGACTCAGTCATGAGTCTAAACTATCGGAAACAGTACCCAAAGCTGAAAGATCTAATGCTCCATCTATCGGGCAACAACAGAATACAGAACCACAATCTGCTGCTTGAGAAAACAATTTGGTTTCATACATTGGAGATTTTACAAGCAAGCCAACAAAAGGAACCCTTTCTCTCTCACTTCCAAACCTAACCTACTACTTCTTGCCTCCACCTTCCTTCCCATCGCTCGTACCCCGGCTGCTCTTCGGCATCCATCCCTTTCCGCGCTCGCTTTCTCTTACAGGCGATGCCGCTCTACCCAGACCTATGCGCTGATCTAAGTCAGGAGCCAATGTCGCAGTACTCACCCTTGGTCTGGTCTCAACAGAGCGATTGACTGGGGTCCGGGCTGGCTGTCCTACAGAGCCGCTCAGCCCATCCGCCGAAGTTGGCAAATCAACTGCCGGTGAAGATGGTAGATCTGAAGTGGCGTTCTGATCCCTGGCACTAGCTGGTGGATTCCATTCCCCAGACACGCGATCTGAAGCAAGAACTGGTCTTCCTAGAAGGGTGGCAAACAACTGACTCGTCTTGCTCTTGTCCGTCGATTCCCACTCTCCACGCTGCTCCTTTGAATATCTGTCTACTGGTGCAGAGACAGGTGGTTGTCCGGCGACTGTCGCACCTCGAACAGGGAAGCTCATCAGTCTGGTTTGGAGTTTGTCATTTCTCAGCGTTCTGATCTCTTTGATATCTGTTACTTCGCGTTCCTTTGCTGTCGCCAATTTCGCTTCAAGTTGACGCACTGTTTCTTCAGCTTCGGCCAGCTTCTCCCTGACGTCGGCACATGGATCTCCAGTCGTTTCGGGGTCTGGTGCGGTCTCTTCCCCATGCGTTTGCGTTGCTTCTGCATTGGCAAGGGCCGCCTTGCATTCTTGCAAGTCCTGTTGAGCGGCCTCGAGCTCCCTTTGGATGCTCGCCTTCTCTTGTCCGACTCTAGCTCTCAACTCCCTGAGCTCGGATTCGGCTGCGTTCTTTGCGCCGTTGGCAGTACGGCAGTCTTCTTGACAGGTCGAACCGTTTCTTGCAGCTGACTCTCGTAATTCTTGGCACTTAATCTCGCAATTGGCCAAATCGTTCTCCAGTTTCTCCTTCATACTATTGGCCTTTGCAAGGGCGAGCTGAGCCTGGTCAAGTTTCCTTTCACATTCCCTGCTCGAACGTGTACCTCCCTCTTTGCCGAGACTAGTTTCACCCGCAGCTTTCGTCGGTTCATCGCTCATCGCAATAATCGCAAGTTCATTTTGCAGATGCTGAATGTTATCCCGCGCCTCTCTGAGTAGCTTGGTGCATTCTGTTTGGTCAAGCTCCCTTTTGCGCTGTTCAAGGTCTTCTAAACTCATTGTGACCTTTTCATTCAATTTGTCCTTCTCCCGTTGCTCGCAAACTCTATTGTATGTATCGGTTCTTGTTCGTTCCTCAGCAGTGTCCTTGATCTGCTTTTGGAGATTCTTGACCTTCTCCTCTGCTGCATCTTTGGCAGTCTCAGCATCAGTGAGCTGAATTTGAAGTCGATTGCATTTTTCTTCGCAATCAGCGAGACCTTTGTGGGAGTCGACATCATTCGCATCGTTGCTGCCCGGCTGGGTAGTCTTTGCACCTTCATCCATTTGGTTCTGGAGTTGCTTATTCCGATCGTCCACAGCTTTCTTCGCAGCCTGCGAGGAATTGAGTTGCGCTTTCATTCCCTCGCAGATATTTTCGCACTCGGCAAGATCTTGAATAGCTTTGTCGACCTTGTCCTCTGCAGCCTGCCGGGCAGCCTTACTATCGGCGAGCTCCCGTCCGATTGCTTCGCATTGGTCCCTGCAATCTGCGAGATCATCGGCAGAGTCCTTGGTCGTATCTTCTCCGTCCAACTCCGGCTCTTGACGAGGAGCAGCGAAAGGATCATCGGTATGTGCCTCATCAAGCTCGCCGGAGGTTCCATCAATAATCCTCAGACTCTCCACCATGTTTCGTCTCAGAGCGGCAATCTTTGCCTCATACTGACTGGTCACGAGAGCAAGTCGATTTCTGCATGCTTCGAGATCCAGTTGAAGTTGCGTGGGATTCTTCCCAGAATCATCCAACTCTTGCTTGAGCTTCTTACATTCATCAGCAAGTCGGTTGGCCTCATCTTCGTAATACTTGGCCTTTTCTTTGAGCCCGTTGCAATGCTCTGCGCAATTGACGACATTCTTAGAATGTTTGCTGGCCTGATCTGCAAGATCGTCGAACGCCTTGCTGAGCCTGGAGCCTAGAGCTTCGCACTCCTCGAGCTCAGCAGCATCTTTCTGGGCCTGTTTCTTCATATCTTCGAGCTTTTTGGCGAGCTCCTTGCCATGCTCTCTGCATTTTTCAAGATCATCGGAAAGCTTTTTATTATCGGCTTCGGCCTTTTCCAATTTTATATTCGTTCTTCGATGCAGCTCTTGCTCGCCTGCCCACAGTTCCCGGTATCCATCTGGACCGCGTCCTCCGTCTGGAGCATGTCCGCCGCTGGCATCTCTACTTGGACGAGAACCAAGCCATCGCCCCAAGAGAAATAAGAGCACACCCAACGCAGTAAGCACGCCATATGGCCAAACCGGACATGTGGCCTCGTCGCACGGAGGAGACTGTGGACAAGGAGACTGTGGACGACATTCCTGTACAGTTGGGCAGATGTTCGGAACTGAGCACGGAGCGCCAGCTATGGTTTTGTAGCGGTTATGAACGACTGGTATCTTGACCATTTGCCACGGGTTACCATCAGCGTCAATACCATTGGGCCACGGTAGACAATTAGGACAGGATGGACAAGTAGCGGGTGATGAGGAATTTGTCGTTGATGAATGAGCAGTTGTTGTCGCGTACTTCGTGAAAGTTGACCAATCGGTCGATGTCTGATGCTCGGTGAAAGTTGACCACTTTGTAGATATCGGACATTCTGTGGGCACTGGGCAGTCGGTCGTGAATGGGCAGGCAGTCGTCAACGGGCAATCTGCGGTTTTCGGACAGTCGGAAGTGGTCGGACAACTGATCGTTGCTGGCCCTGAAGAAGTTTTTGGTCTTCCATAGCCAGGCAAAGCAGTCGACGTATGGATGATGGTCGAGACGGAAACCGAGACCACCGTTGTCGGCACAGTCTCAGTCACAGTGCTAGTGCTCGTCGATGTTGCTGTGTATGGACATTGAGGATACACAGTCGATGTCAGACTTGTAGTCAAGGGTGAAAAAGTAGTCGACTCTTGACAGACTGGGCAAGAGTTTGATTCCTGGCCGATAGTAACAGTCGATACCATGCAACTAGTCGTTTCTGCACACGTAGGACACGGAGCTTGATATTGACCCTGCATGCTTCCACAGACCTTGAATGTTTTGGTGAAACTCTCTGTGTGAGTGAACGTCTCATTTTGCATGTGAGTGAGCGTCGCGGTCTGTAGGTGAGTGCGCGTCTGAACCTCTATCGGACAGATTATCTCTGGAGGACAATCCGGCTTCGTGTTGCAGATTGCGCTGTCCCCAATGGCCGCAGCGATGCTCCAGACTCCGGCGACCATGACTGAGGGTATGAAGTCCATTATGACGGCTGGGTGGGTGCCGCTAGAGCGGGTGGTGCAATACTGCTTTTCTCCTCGCGTGCTTGTGTTTTGGCTGTGGGAAAGAATGTGGGTTGCGTGAGTGCTGTCCGTCACGCAGAGGGAAAGGAAAGAAGAAAATCGCCGTTTCTGGACGCTTTATGGACAAAGAAAAAGGCAATTGTTGTATTGACACAAAGACATGGGAAGAGAGATGGTCCATTCCGCACAAAAATTATAACTATTGTGATGGAAATGATGCACGAGGGAGCTTATCGTCGTGAAAGTGGGCAGTTATTGTTGGGAACGTCGTCTAGGCTCTCTCGGTAGTGAATCGCGGACATATATTACCCATTCATAGGGAAACGTTACAAACACTGTCTCGCAGATGGAGTGTTGATCGATGCTCATTCGCTTCTTGGTTTTCTTTGTCTTTGCCAAGTAAATGGTATGCACGCGGCTGCAAGCTAGGCTCCACGCATGCGGAAGGCTGCGTCTCTTCAACATGATCGATCTGAAGACGACTTGGCTCGAGGTCGATGGTAGGTATGCTGAGCTGTCGTACATGCCTAGGAGAGGAACACGGGCGTCGGTAGTTAGAGGTGAGGTGAGGTGAGCAAGTGAGATGAAGTGAGTGAGTGAAATGTAATTGTTGGAAACGTGGTTGGTGGGCCGCATGGCTAGCGGGTTTTCCAACGCCCAACGTCATCCGCATCGTCAAGAATTCGAATCCTGCAGCCTTTGATCAGTCCCACTCCGCAAGAGGTGGGATAAGGTAGGCGACAGTGGCACATGAGAGGCATTTGTTGGAAGAGTGTGGCTTTGTGGCGTGATATGACCGTGAACGTCGCTGAGTAGGGGTAATACCTACACCGTCCAGTCTTTACGATCTCGAGAAGAGCATGGCGACACCGCCCAAGGACAAGGACGCCGCGTCCAAGCCGATGCTACGCCAACGCCAGTCCTCGACGCTCCATTACCAGACCTTCCCCACCGCACCGCCCAAGAACGCGGGCCGCCCGCCGCCGACGAGGAAGGACCTTAGGGGCAGTCCCTCCGCCCACGGCAACGGCAACGGCGCCGCAGCATCCTCGGACAACAGCGGCGATGCCGACTCGCGCGCTTCTTCATCTTCCGGGGAGACACCCCTCCCCAAGGGTCAGCTCGCGATTTTGGCGGTGATTGCGCTGGCGGAACAGACAGCGCTCAACTCCATATCGCCGTACCTTCCCGACATGGCATCGTCCTTTCCCGACGTGAGCGAGGACAAGATCGGACTGTACGTTGGCCTGATCGCATCCTCGTTCGCTCTTGCCCAGTTTGCGACCAACTTCCTCTGGGGATGGCTGTCGGATCGCGTGGGACGTAAGCCAATTGTGCTCACCGGAACCTTTTTGACGGCAATCTGCTTTGTCGGCTTCGGCTTCTGCAGGACGTTCTGGCAGGCAGTTCTGGCGCAGGCATTGATGGGCGTGGTCAATGGCAACCAGGGCGTCATCAGCACGTGTCTGGGCGAAATCACAGACCGGACCAACCAGAGTCGAGCTTTCACATATCTGCCCGTTATTTATGGAATAGGCGGCATCACGGGCCCTCTTGTCGGCGGGCTGCTGGTAATGAAGGACCAGACCTACCCATATCTATACCCCAACTTGTTCGCTGCGGGTGTCCTGATCATCGACCTCGTCCTCACAATGATATTTCTGGAAGAGTCGCTCGACAACGATGCTGAGCTCCCGCCGCTTAAGAAGCGCATCGGAAGCCTCTTCTCCTGGATTTGGCAATTCTCCAGCTCCTCCCACAATCCCTCATACCTCCGGAACAAGCTTTCCTCTAAAACTCACCGCCCACTTCCACAAGAAGATTCCGACGACGAAGACGATGAAGATTCCGCTTCTGAAGCTTCCCACCAACAAGAGACCCTCGAATATTCCGCCGTGTTCAACAGAGACACAATTCTCCTCCTTTCCTCCTATCTAATCTTCCAACTCGGCAACATCTCCTACAACTCCCTCTACCCAATCTTCTCCGAAGCCCAACCACCCACGGGCCGCTCCCTCTCCACAACTGAAATAGGCACGTCCCTAGCTTTCGCCGGACTCATAACAATTGTCTTTCAAGTCGGCGTCTTCGGCAAACTCCGCGAACGAATGGGTAACAAATCAACCTACCGCGTCGGACTTCTCGGCTTCGTGATAGCTTTCTGCTTGATGCCGTGGGTAGGCTATAAAGACGGCAAAGACGGCACTGGTCCCGAAACTCAGGCTGGAAAGATTTGGTTATGGATTGAGCTAGGTGTTGTACTCATTGTCAAGACTGTTGCGTCAGTAGGAGGACTCACTTCCGCTCTGCTCCTTATTACGAATTCGGCGCCGAGCCATGCGGTTTTGGGAACTCTGAATGGACTCGCGCAGACTCTTTCGGCTGCTGGGAGGGCGGTTGGTCCTTTCATCAGCGGAGCATTATTCTCTGCTGCGACCAAGGTTCATCCCAAAGGAGAGGCATTGGCTTTTGGTGTCTTTGGTGGCATCAGTTTCCTGGGGTTCTTGATGAGTTTTGGGATTCGGGGGAGGAGTTTGGAGGCTGAGGGTTGGGAGGAAGATGACGGTGAAGATGACGAGGATAGCGACGAGGAAGCTGCGACAGGGCAATGAAATGCATGGACTGATGGGCATTGTGTTTTGGGTCTGCTTAGCGAGGCGTTTAGTTGTAAAAGTGGTGAGCGCAGCGCGCTGTACAGATTGCGCGAGTATTAGTACAAATGGTGCATTGTTTGTTTTGATGAGTAGATGGGTCCTGTGTTTTATGTCATGTAGAACATTCTTGTCAAAGTTACGTACTTCAATGTCAAGTAGTACATTCATTCTTCGCTGATCATATACGTACGGGTAATGAAAAACGACAGTTTTGTGAGGTCCCAAGGTTCACAGAAGATAGTCTGCTTTCTCATCGACCGCAGAATGCCGGATCAGAGTCGACTTGGAGGTTACAGACCTGGCAAAGCGCGGATTAACGTTTCTGCGCCGCAAGAAACAAGTGAATCATAAACTTTGATCGTTCCATAGTAGTCTACTATGTACAAAGGGTATCGAATCCACGCTCCACTATCGCTATTAATACAGAAAGAGACATCTGTACATCTCCTCTTCTTAGGTATGCTGAGTACTGTGCCGCCCATTAAACGCCACAAACGCCACAAACGCCACACCTCCAAACCAGCAAACACACCTCCGTCAGCCTTCCTTCATTTACAAGCCAAACGCGCTGAAGGTAACCTTTTCAGGCAAATCCCTCGAGCTGAATCCCAACCAAGCAGTAAACTCACCCTTAGGCACCACCCAATTCTGCCTCTTCACATCCCAGAAACTCAGATCTTTCCTCGTCAACTTCAATTCGACTTGCTCCCTCTTGCCCACTTGCACCTCGTACTTCTCAAAACCACGGAGAACTTTGACTGGCATGTCCACGACTTCGCCATCTTGGTCCTTTACTTCTGACGGGTAGCTGAGGTACAGCTGCACGACAGCCTTGCCATTTACATCTCCCGTGTTTGTGAGTGTGGCTTTGATAGACATGGCAGGAGTGAACAGATCAGGGTTGCCACCCTGAGCACCTCCAGCTGGCGAAAGGACGTGTGGATGTTCGGCGTCGTAGGGAAAGTGAGGTGAACCTTTGGATTCGCCATCTGACGCCGTATCGATATAGGGATAAATGAACTTCTTAAGCTTTCTGAACCCTTCTGGCCAGACGGCTGATGAGGCATCAGGGATGGTGATATTAAGCTCAGGTGGTTCAACAGATGCGGCTGGCCGAGGTGCTGGAAGTTCGCCCTGCAGTCCCAGATTCTGCAGCACGACGGAGGATAGTTGGAAGGTGGTGTAGCTCAAACCGTATCCGAACTCATAACGAGGCGTGATATTGTGTTTGTCAAGATACCTGTAATCAATATACAGGCCCTCTGTGAAGTTTTGCTGTGGGACGAGTTGGTTTGGGAATGTAAGAATCTTACTGTCCGGTCCAAAGTCATCCTCATCCTTCACAATCGTGTAAGGCAGCTTGCCAGAAGGATTGACATCGCCGAACATGACGTCTGCCAACGCACTTCCAGATTCTTGGCCCGGCAGGTGAGCAATCAGTACGCCCTTGACGCCGGGCATATCGATCCATTCTTCGACGACAATCGGACCGACTGTGTGGAAGACGACGATTGTGTTGGCAGCCGACCCGTGCGTATTATGCGAGTTGCCGCACTTCCTTGCCACCTCATTTACAAGCAAATCGCCTTGCTTTTGAGACTTCAGATCGTTACGATCGCCGCGGATATGACCCCAGCTCAAGTAGCCTTCTCCCGCATCAGAGTTGATGAAGACAATACACAAGTCTTGCTCCTCAGCAACTTCACCAGCGTGCTTGGCGCCCTGGTGATTGAAAGGTGTGACCTCCCATCTGCTGTGGTCGAAAGTAGCGTTCAGACCATCAAAGGGAGCAACTAAATGGGGAAATTGAGACGAACCCGAGCCCCAACCGACCGCCAACGTGTGATCATTGCAGCCACGGTCGGCGCATGCATTAGGACCGCGTGGGTTTGGAAAAGCGTCTTCTCCAAAGATTGCGACTTTGACCTTGTCACCCAGAGATTTTCCAAATCTGGAGGAGTGGATGCCAGATGCGTTGCGAGGAATTGGCAGAACGTTGTCCTCGTTCTTCACCATCACAATGCCCTCAGTTGCGATCTCACGAGCCAGCAGGTCGTGGTCGCCACCCTTGGTAGTGTTGCGAACAGCAACGAATTGATTGACAACTGCGGTGTCGTCGCTGTTGCTCGCGCCATCGTGAATCTTGCCGGTCTTGTCGTCAGTCCAGCTGCTGAATGTGGCTGAACTGCTGAGAGTGCCATTCGGCCACTGAGTAGTGTCGTCTTGGCCAAGCTGGTACCAAGCAGCCACAACCCTCAGAGCCATGTCGTTAAGTCGCTCCATAGGTACCGATCCGTTGAGCACAGACTTGGTCAGTTGTCCACCCCACAAGGTCTCGCCGTCCTGCCACTTGAGTCCATCGCCTGGCATTGACATGTCGAGTCCAGCAAGTGCAGATGCGACGCCAGATCTCTGCGCCAGCCAGTCACTTTGGATGAATCCCTGGAACCCGAGCTCATCCTTGAGAATTCCATTCATTAATTTGGAGTTCTGACAGGCGTAGCTGTTGTTGACCTGGTTGTACGAGCACATTATACTCGCAACTCCAGCTCTGACAGATTCTGCAAACGGCCAGGCGTATATCTCATGCAAAGTTCGGTCATCGATATTGGACGAGATGGCGTTGGGAATTCCCCACTCCCACGATTGGCGAAAGTGCTCCTGCTCGTTCCCGACGAAATGTTTCGCAGTGGCGATGACACCGGCGTCTTGAATTCCGCGGATTGTTTGGGAAGCTCCTGCAGCTTGGAGGACGGGATCGGAGCCAAAGCCTTCCCAATTCCTACCACCGGCAGGCAGACGGCCGAGAGCACCCATTGAAGGACCCAAGATGACGTTGATGCCTTTCATCTTCGCCTCAAACCCATGTGCTTGGCCACGCTGATACATCAGCTCTTTGTTCCATGTAGCGCCGACGGTGATTCCCGCAGGCCATGCCGTAGCATTGTCCACGAAGCGCAGTCCCAACGGTCCGTCCTGCAGACACAGACTCGGAAATCCCAGCCGATCTACTGCAGCGGTGTTGCCCACGCACATGCCCATTGCCCATCCCGTACCCGTGGTGACGTTGACCTTCTCAATCAACGTCATTTGTCCGACCATGTCAGCCGCCTTTCTGTAGCTTTCCTTCCACTCATCGAGCGTACCGCCATTGGGACTGGGATACCACGCTTCAGACTCTCCATCGTCGGGCACGCCGCCAATCTTGTAGACCCAGATGCCGCCCGCACTCAGCAAAAGGAGAAGTGTCGCTACAAACAACACGCCCAACATGCAGCAGAATCGGCTTGGAATCAGCCATCGTTGCCAACTCCCTCTTCTCCTCTGATCGTCCAGCCAAACCAGCGGTTCGCGCACGAATGACACATTCTTCTCGCTGTCGAAGATGCTGCGCAGTGGTTGTGAGGCGTCGTCCGTGTAGCGCCGGCTGCTGGAGTTCTTCAGCGGATCGAATTCGTCAATGTCGGACAAATCAGAGCCATTGTCGTCGTCGTCGTCGTGGTCGTGGTCGAGGAAGGGGCTGTTGTCGGATCGATCGAGCTCATATGCTTCGGGCGCCTTGAGCGGCATTCTCGATCTTGACCAGTTATTTCATGAGGTTGAGATTGAGATGGTTCAGGAGGCGATATTGTCTTTGTGAATCAGGTGAAGTGATGTGAGAAAGGTGGTGTACATGTAAGGTATGTAGGTATCCAACCTAAAGCCGGGTCATTTGATGGATGTCCGTGGGAAGCAATCCTGGTTTTCGTGCTTGCTTGACACGTCGTGCTACAGCAAAGCAGTCGCGTTGTTCAAGGCGATAATGGCGATGGATCGATCGTGGTAGAGGTCTTTTCTCGATTCCGGTTCCGGCATCGATACCCCTGCAAATGATGAAACGCGGCAAGCGCGGCTCATCTTTTAACCTCGCCTCGCTCGCCTCGCCTCACCCCTCCTTTGCTGTTGACGGAAACGTCACTAAGTGTAGTAGGTAATCCTCATGTATGCACCGACTAGACTTGAGGTTCAGTCTATCCTAACAAGACTAGACTCCATCCACAGAAGGCCTGCGGTCGCACTTCTTGGGGAGTCCTTGTTCGCTTTTACGAGAATCAACAAGAAGAACACCATCAAGACCTGGTATCTATGCCATGTATCTACTACACATATCCCACGCCCTGAAGGGTATCATCCAAAGTCATATACAACGCATTAAATCATCAAATCGTCCCTTGTATCCTCTATTCCCATCATCCTCGTTTCCAAAACATCCTCTTTCTTCTCCCCCTACCAGGCTCCGCAATCTCAACATCCTCAAGCCTGACCTCTCCTTCCACCTCACCCTCAACCTCACCCTCTTCCCCTGCCATATCTCTCAACTGCTCCGCAATGACCCTATCCCTCTCCATTTGCTGCCAAAGCTCAATCTCCATATCTTCCGCAACATCTTCCTTTTCTTTCTCCACATGTGGCAAAAAGTGGCTCCATCTAGGCCACATCTTAGCCGCAATGAGGTTCCTCTTAACAGCCCCATAGACAAGCTCCATAGTAGCCAAGATCGCAAAAGCCAGAATGAGCGTGAGCCACCAGTTCAAATCATCCCCAAAGGTGCTGCTAAAACCTCCCTTGACATCATAAGGTGAGAGATTGTCACTGTAGACTGCCGACATGAAACCGTTCCAAGCCCACCATCCGCCCGTGGTGATCAGGAAAGATATCCCTACGATGAGGGTCTTGTACTGTGTTTCCAGAATCAAACATTTCCAATTCGTCCAGATGATCCCCAAGGAGAAAGCGAGGTCGCCGAGAGCGAAAAGACCGCGATCGGACATTATATTAGACTCCCCAAAGGCAGCATAGATGATGAACCACCCTACTATGCCATTCACGGCGCCGTGCAGCATCCAGGTGACACACATTGGAAGGTTCAATCCCTGGTTTCTCTGGCCAAAGACATACAGCTCTGGGACCGCGAGCAGCGTGCTCGGGCGAAGATCCTGTTCGAAGATCCCGGGAACGATAACACACAGTGAAGTAAACCTGCGCTAAAGTTAGCATGCTTCTCACGATCAGTCGGGTCTTGACTTGACTTACAGTGTATTGAGGACAGTTAGTGACCATGACTCATAGAGCGATGTCCCAGTATAACCGTTGTGCCTCTGATACAGAGCCTGCATCATGTAGAAGAACATCTCCTTCCAGAACGTCAAAAGCACAAATTTCGCGGTGCGGACATACTGGTACCGACCATGCACCAACAGCAAGCGCTGAAGAAAGCGGAACTGAGCAATGGAAAAGTCGGCAACACGAGCAGCTTGAAGTCCTTCCTTGCCAGACAGTCCAACTCCGACGTGCGCGGCTTGAATCATAGCAATATCATTAGCTCCATCACCAATGGCCAAAGTAAGCCCGGAAAGACGAGCGCGGATGGCGGTCACGATGGAAGCTTTCTGTGCCGGACTCGCACGACAAACAATGACGGAATCGATCTGAGAGATTATTGTGCTGAAAAACGTGTGCTTGAGTTCCGGGTTGGCGGAGACAATGGTCAGCGTTTGGCCGTCAACGACGACCATCCTGTGGACTTGGTCGTCTTGGAGGACATCTGCCATTTGGCCAGCAAGATCTCCTTTGGTAGAGTCGAGGATCGAGACCACTGAGGTCGGCTGGCAGATCCTTGCCGAGTGCGCGATGTTGATGGCCGTTTCCCTTTTGTCACCGGTCAACATCCAGATCTTGATATTGGCTTTCCGCAGCTTCTCGATAGTCTCAGGAACTCCCTTTTGAAGCTTATCCTCAATAGCAGAAGCTCCCAAAAGATCGAACCCCTGTTCTATCATCTCACCAGCCGCGTAGATTCGTTCTTGGCGATGAACCAGGGACGTAGTAGCCTCGTGGTGAATTTTCTTCCAAGTATCGTACTCATCCGCCTCGAGGTATTTGTGGGCAAACAGCAGCGTACGTAGTCCCTCGCTAGCAAACGCATCGATGTGCGTAAAGGTTCGCCCGAACAATGCGGAATCTTCTACATCCTCAAAGCTGATCAGATCCTGTTGCAGAGATTTCCGAACCTCGAAACTCGGCTTCGGAACATCCAGAGTGGCTCTTCCAATACCAATGGATCTTCTCACGTCCATTGAACTCCTACCTCGAATCTGAAGACTGGGTCGGGCACCAAAGCTGTTCCTAGGCTCGTTCTGTTCGCTCTTTCTCGCCAATCTGCGTCCGTAGTCGGAACTTCTGCGAACCTCGTGGGATTGTCGCTCGGCGAGCTCCGCTTGCCGCAGACGAGGAATGATTGAGCTGTCGGCCCCTTTACAGATCAGCCAGACGCGGTTGTCTGGACAGCGCACGACGATTGACATTCGTTTGCGCTTGCTACTGAATTCGATCACCTCCAAGATTTCGTACGACTCATGCATCTCGCTCCCGTTCAAAGGAGTGATGCGGATTTGGATCTTCTGAGATGAGCGATGTACAAGGAGAAAGCCAAGATCCTGCGCTGCGCGTACAAGCGCAAGTTCGTCAGGAGAAGAAGCTTGGAAGTCCATCGTGCCGTTCTCATCGACCTCTGGAAGGGCTGTGTGGCATATCGCGAGACCGAGGATGAACTCTCTAGCCTTGCGAGCTACCGCCGACCCAGGTTGCCGCTGCATAATCTGAAGAAGCTCTGCGGTCGTTCGCTCTGCTTGCGCTTGCCTCGGGCGGCTCAACGATCTGCGTGTGAAGACTTGAGAAGCTCTCGGCTCTGAAGAGCGATTCGAGGACTTTGACGAAGGCACTTCGCGCTCTTCCACAACAATGCTAGGGTTGTCGAATGAGGGCCGCACAGCCTCCGATTTCGTTTGAGTGGTCACTTTGAGATGGCTTTTTTCGTTCAGCCCGGCCTCTGGTGCTGGACTGTCAAGCGAGGCTGGCTCGTGCATCCAGACGATACCTCCCAGACTGATGCCCCGAAAACGCATAACATTTTCGGTCAGCGTCCCTGTCTTGTCGGACAAGATGTAGCTGACTTGCCCGAGGTTTTCCAGGATTGTATTCGTGTTACAGGTCATCGGCGTGTTGCTTGCCTCGTCGAACATCTTGACATCGCTCTGGACCATCAACAGCTGCCCGATCTTAACAATCTCAAGGGAAATGTACAACGCCAGAGGAATAACATTGTTGAACATGATGATGAATCCGATGATGATCTCCTTGAAAGCGGGTGCGGCATTCTGTAGATACCAAGCATGCTCTTCGAATTCGGAGTGCCAGAGGAGATAACCACAGGAGACACCAATGGAGAGAACCACGACGTATACGATCAGTGTAAGGACAACCTGATTCGCGTATCTTTCCAGCCGTGGAGTCTTGGCTTTTGGGTGGTGGTTCGCATTCATCCTGATTACGCACTCTTCTCCAGTATTGATGACCAGGCCATAGAGGTAGGAGGTGTTTCGCAGAACACTGCCTCGATAGACGACTTCGTTCAACGTCAAAGGCAAGGTTTGACCATTGACGGATACCTTCCCATTAAAGTCGTAGAGATTCGGGTTGGGATCTTCCAGAACACATTCCACTTCCGCACCATGGACGTCGCTGACGGTGCTACAGGCATTGACGAGAGCTGGGAGAGCCTGCTTAGGTTTGAGATTGGTCTCGCCATCCAATGCCATTGTCTCGATGTAGGCAACACCGTTCTCCCCGCTGCTGTAGAGAAGGGCAATGTCCGCGGGGACGTCATCATCTCGCTTCAGCTTAATCACATCTCCGACCGCTATGTTGTGCCATTTCGTCTTAGCCCAAGCGAATGTATCGTCCTCGTCCGTTTCCGTCTCTTCAACGATGTTTCCGACGGAAGACTTCGAACCCTTTGGTAAGGTTGGAAGGGTCGACAACAACCTCTCCAAGACACTGCCATTGACTTTGCCTTTACTGGATGCATCCTTTTGTCGCAGTACCAAAGCCAGCTTGTTATTCTCCACCTTGTCAAGCTTGTGTCTGCAGAAATCGTCGTAACCTTCCTTAGCCATGGTTAGGAGGATGAAAAAGGCCAATGGCAGGATAGTTGTATAGCTTCCGGTAGTCGAAAGACCGGGTATGGTCTGCGGAACGCCAATACATATGAAGTAAAAATTACTGAGCCTGGTAGCCTGAAAGAGCAATTGCTTGGGCAAGAAGTCCAAGAGAGTGTATCGTGACGACCGGATGCTGTTCGAGATGAAGGCATGGCCGCGTCGTTCATCGATCAGCGGGTGTTCGTGCGCTGCGTTGAGTGGGACATGGCGGCCATCCTTTGACGGTGGCAGCGGCTTCTGGCGGAGAACGAGCTCGACAAAGTATCGTTGGTAGCACAACACGGCCGGCTGCTTGACCTTGAGCTGGAACCAGCTGGCCTGCTCCTCCTCGGGCGTCTTCATCGCGACGCAAGTCTTTCTTCCTGGCGTTATTGCGGCATGTTCTGACTTGTGTGAATCCACGTCTGGTGTAAGGTAAGGTAAGGTAGTCTCTGTCTTTCGGGTGGACCGGTTCGGGTAGGGTAGCGACTGTCGCACGCTGGAACGATCGGAGGGTGTAAAACAGCAAAGCACAGCACAGCAACAGCGAACAACGATCAAGTCAAGTCAGCGCACCAAGGACATGACGGCAACGGCTTTGCGAGTGTGATCTGGCGACGCAGCAGCAGCGGTGGGCCACGAGGCAGCCTACGCCGTGGAGGTATCGTGTCGTCGCCGCAGTGGGTCTAAGTTACCCCAGTGCGATCCTGCGCCAGCCTCGCTTGTTGGTGGAAGAACGTGCCTGGCCCATTGGTGGCGTCGGATGGAGAATATGCAGCCAAGGCGATGTGCGACAATGGGGTGGTGGCGGAAGCTCGACGGACTTGTTCACCTGCTGCTATCATGCCGCACCAAGACATCGGCTGTCTCGAGGATCGTTGTCGTCGTCTTCGTCGCAGTCAGCCAAGACGGACGTCGGACAAGCTCTAGAAATTCTACAAGGATTCTGGGCTACCAGGCTACCTTTTATTAGGTTAGGTTCGTGTCAACCAAGGTTCAAGCTTGCCCCACCGCTCGGCAGAACGACTACGAACGACTAAGCGAAAACTGCACGTGTTTGCTGTCCTCCGACGTCGCCTCTTCTTCATCCAAGCTTGCATCACCATCATCGCGTCTTGAACGCGAGTCTGGCGCTTTGCTGGCTGAAGAATTGGTATGTTCAGCGATCTCCCATGCAAATTCAGTAATGGAGCACTCCCCAATCAGTGGCGATGGAATTGACGGCGAGTGTGGGATCATTGGTCTTTATTTGTGCTTCGAGAAGCAGTGAACTGTGGGTGGACGAGAGTATTGTGCGTGTGAAGTGCAGAGAGTCAGAAGACAAATGTCAAAGGCAAGTGAATCGAAAGTTATCAAAGCCCCCTCTACCTTAAGCAGTCCATCATTCTGCGCGTCCACCTCAACTTACCGCCGTCAATGCCCTTTCACCTCATCGTGTCTCAGAAAAACAACCATGCCAAACAGACGCGCCAGCAAACAACGACGGCCATCCATCAAGAACATGGCGGCGTCTCGGGAAAGCAGCGAAGTCCAACCCGAAGCGGAGAATCGCGCACCTGTCTCTGGCGCATACATGGCCTTCTCCGTGTCAATGTCTCTGCTCATGGCCTACCGGCAGGAGGTTCTCGACTCCACGGGCAAGTCATATCGTCCGCGTCCGCCTCCGCGCCGCCCACGAACAGCACCAACTCGCGCGTCAAAGCCCGCAAAGACGATTGCGCCTTCCGCGTCCAGCGTCCAACAGCTTCCCGCTTTTCCCACCGCGGCAGCGTGTGATGGCACACAAGCACGCCTCTCTGCCGAAGCACAGTTGATCCAAGCTCGAGCAAGAGAATCCCACAACGCCCGCCTGTCAGCCATCTCGGACCGCGAAAGCCTACACTGTCTAGAGTCCTTCCCCAACCACATCCACAACTTCAAGCGCACCGGTGCTGCTCACCGCGATTGCGCCAGTCTGGCAATTCTGGAACGCGCTACCTCGCACTTAAAGTCCTCGCCGCCACTGTCTCCAAACTACATCTCTCCAGCTGAAAAGTATCTCCCTCCGTGCAAGGCATTTGAAGACGCTCCACAGACCACGCAGCCTACCAACTCCAGCGGCAAGCCGCTCAAATCCATCGAAGAGCATGACGACTCCTTCTCGGACGACTCCGAGCTTTTTCGGGACGATTCGTTCTTCCAAACCCATCTCGAAGTGGGCGACCGCTTGCCAGTAGGTGGAATCTCGCTCTTTGCGCATCTCGAGGACATCCGGGTCCGTGAGGCCGGCGGCGATGTTTCATCGGCATCTTCGAGCTTGCCTAGGGTGCTCTCAGTCCAATCTGCGGACCAAGGTGTGGAGCGAGACGAGTCTTCTGAAATGCAACGTGTAAAGTCGAAGAGGGAGGAAATCGAAGAGTGGCTGCATGTTGAAGATTCCATGGATCTAAGACGGCAAGCTGGGGAGGAGCAACAGAAGCAGGCAATGGGTGGCAAGGCGACTGTGGCCCTCGTTGCCATTGGGAAGGAAACGGATGTGTCAGAGTGCGAATGGGACGCGGTGGAAGAAGCATCTTGTGAGTCAGAGTTGAAAAACGTCGCCAGCGGAGAGGAGACGGACCAGTTAGTCGGCTTGGGAGACGCTCTGCAGGCTCATCTGAAGGAGCAGTCCATCGCGAAGACCACGACACAAGATGAAGGTGCCGAGAAGCACAGCGCAATGTCACGGGAGCTCGCCAAAGAGTTTATCGTGGAGCAACAGCTCTCGCAGAAGGGAAAGTTTACCGTCGAAGATGTGGGCGCAGAAGGCGATGATTGGTTGCAAGTTGAAGATGCAGAATTCCTGCACAGAGAGATGACCGGCGATGAGTTCTGACGGATCTTGGAGACTCTGACTCGCACGGTCATATTCTTAGGTCTCCGCCGAACTGGACTAGACTCTCGCTGCACAGCGGCTGTTTCGACGTCGCAGTCAGGTTTGATGCGTTCAAAGGCTGTGGCTACTGGAAGCAGGAAACTCTGGCAATATTAACATTGTTTTCGCTCTGGGTCTATCTGCGGTATGAGTTTGCACGATTGCGAGCTCACAGCTCCCAACAAGAAGGAAGTTCCAGTGGTTCAACATTGATGATCAAAGCTTACGGCCTGCAGGAGTCTGCATTGCTCTTTGTTGCTCGGCTACACCTCTGCTTACTGGAACATACGGTCTGACCGGTGAACCAGTTGCAAGCTATGGGAAGTTATGGGGCGACCTCCGTTCTCGCATTATCGAAATGGCTCGTCTACATTCGTCTCTACATCGTAAGTCATCAATAGACACGAAGATCTGAGCAGTCGTCCCCTTCTTCTCAAAGCATAAACTACTCCAATCCCGTCATCTCTTCAAAAGACATAATTCGCATTTCCCCGGCTCTCGTTCGTTTCTGATCATCTGTCCCACTTCTCCATACCTACCCCTGCATAGCGCGAAATATAGCCACACCAATGCTTCCATGGCCAGCACTCAGCTCTCTCATCCTAACAGCAAAATCCAACTCCCAACACCATGAGTCCAAGACCTCTGAATTGTGCTATCATAGGCGCCGGCATAGCTGGCCTAGCAGCCAGCATCGCCCTCCGCAACTCTAAACACACAGTGACCATTTTTGAGAAGTCTTCATTCAAGAACGAAATCGCAGCTGCAATAACTATCACACGTAAGCAAAATCAAGCATGGAAGCCACAGAGGATTGGCTCGAAAGTCTTTCATTAGTTCCCCAATGTCTGAGACCTATGCTTACCTTCCATGCTTCACTTTTAGCCAACGGGAACCGCATTTTGGACCACTGGAACTTCGATGCAAAATCTTGCGGCGAAACTGCTAAGGAGCAAAGTCGCTATGTCGATCCTGAGACTCTGGCGGTGAAAGATGCTTGGGACTTTTCTGATGTAAGCAAGAGGTATGGAGCTGCCTTTAATGCTTTCCATCGGGTGGATCTACATCGGGGCCTTCGGGAGCTTGCTGAAGATTTGGGAGCGGAGATTGTTCTTGGGAAAGAAGTTGTCGGTTTAAATTGCGAGAGTGGAAAGTTGGAGTTCAGAGATGGAGAGGTAGACACGTGGGATCTGATCATCGTTGCCGATGGCATAAAAGTAAGACTGTCCTGTCCACTCACTAATACTCGGCTGCTGAAAATACGTTGTACAGGGCACTTTCGTAAAACTGGTGTCTGGCAGCGATAACCCTCTTCTCAAGACAGGCAAATCTGTCTTCCGCGGTCTGGTGCCTATGGATGTCCTCCTCAACGACCCTCTCATTCGCCCGATATTCGAAAATGAAAAGTCTGGTTTTTATGCAACGATATCGAAGACCGCCTTCTTCATGACTTATCCTTGTCGCAGTGACAAGGTCTTGAACGTGGCCGTGTTCCATGACACACGAGCAGGCCACGAGAAGGACGAAGGCTGGAACTCGCCTGCGACTCTCGAAGAAGTCCTGGGCGTCATGGGGGGTTTGAACCCGGCTTTCCATGCCATCGTAACACATGCCAGAGACAGCATGAAGTGCTTCCCAGTCATGCTTCGCGAGTCACTGCCGCGGTATC
The DNA here is from genome assembly GCA_002116395.1 of Ramularia endophylla. NCBI lineage: Eukaryota > Fungi > Ascomycota > Dothideomycetes > Mycosphaerellales > Mycosphaerellaceae > Ramularia > Ramularia endophylla. Next base: position 5,135 of record MWSQ01001886.1, on the reverse strand, counting down.
ACAATGGAAAAGCAGTATTGATAGGCGATTCAGCGCATTCTATGATGCCGACACACGTAAGTTCTTCTTCCTCATCTCTGCCTGTTCGCAAATCTGATACAATTCAACCAGGCTCAAGGAGGCTCCATATCCCTGGAAGACGCCGCCGCGCTTGAGATGCTCTTCCCATCCGACTTTGATGCCGCGAAGGACAGTGTGTCCCAGCGATTGCAATTGTTCAACGACTTTCGGCTTCCAAGGGATAATACAACGCAGCTGTATTCGAACCTTCAGATGCCACGAAACGTCAGTGAGAAGGAAGATGTGATCCATAACATCCGTAGGTTCTATGGAGGGCCATTAATGCCTATGGAGTCTTCGCCTTTTGCACGAGAACGACAGGAGTTCTTTTATGGTTACGATGTTTTTCAACAGGCCAGATCAGCGATGAAGGTCAGGGACAGAGAAGCTGGGCTCATGCAGGATGAAGTGAAGCACTTCTTTTAGCATGTGTGCAGAGCTTTCTCGGTTCTCAAGCATGTTTGATACCTCTCAATCACTTTAGTCTCGCAGAGCGGCTCCAGATCTGTCCTCGTAAGTGGGGCGAACCTTTTGGCATCCACGTTGGCATGAGCTGTATAGATAACGATCAATGAGTGAATGTGCCGGCCCTGAGTGTACAGAAGCTTGACTTTCACCTTTTCCAGCCCACCAACTCCGTTCTCAAGTTGCCTCCTCTTCACAACGCGGTTCGAAAGGCGGCCGGATCGAAATTTTGGCCCTGCGTGTGAAAGATTCACTTGAGTAAAAGGGTATTCCTGCTCTGGGAATAATCGACATTGCTCAACGTTCCAGCCAATTTCAAAGCAGACAGAAATGGAAATATAGACAGAATTTATTCGCCAGAAGTACTGCGCAAAATGGATATCCCGGCCCAACATTTCGTAACGGTCGTCAAACAGAGGCTTAGCAATTACTTCCTAGCACCCTTCACTCCTCTCGCGATGAGCTTCTCCCTCATACCCCTGACTGCACCGTCCCACGACTCAAGCCCAGTTCCGACTATGCTTCTCAGGAACTCTCCCATGTTCTTCTCATTATACTGTTCCCCGTACACTACCAGCACCTTTGGTCGCACGTGCGTTCTCACTTCCAAGTCCGCCCCGACCGTAGCCGTAACCTCGAAAGTGGCGCGTACCTTGGTTCTGACCTTCGGCAACAGGACCGTAGCCTCAACAGCGAGTCTTTCGTCTCCCATAATCTTAGACTCCGTCAATGCCTCAATGCTCAATCTGCGCTGAGTCTCAGCGAGCGCAACAGCGGTGTCCCATCCTTTGCTGACAAGCGAGAGCAGGTCACAAAGCTTAGTGGTGCATTGTGGAAGACCCTGAATGGTTGCCTGCAATAGTTGAAGAAAGAAGCGGAGAGTAGTAGTCAACGGCTTCTTCTTGTATGGCATATGCGTGTCCGCAATGTACGTCAAGCGAACAGGAGCATTCAGCTGCTCCTGCTCCTGTGCAAAGGCTTCTGGGTGTAAGAAAAGTTGAATTTCGCCTCGATAGGTCATAGTGAGAGTGGATGGTGAGGTTGATGCGGAAGTGATTGACCAGCCGAAGGTGTCTTGAAGATGCTGGACAGAATCTGCGTGCGGTCGGTTAGTAAAGCGCTTCCAACAGGATGTCCGTAGGCTCACCTTTCAATGTGGTTATCTCATTGAGAGATACGCCACGACATGCCTCCCGAATCCGATTTGCCTCTTGAGTAGCAGCGGTAAATTCTGCATTGCTGGCGTGCAGATTCTCGGCAAGCGAATCTTGCTCCTGCGCTTGTCGCTGCAGACTCTCGAGCAAAAGCCGCTTCTCGGCGAGCTGTGAGTTGGTGCCAGTGAGTCCTTCCCGCACCAATTCAAGCTCCTCCCGCTCCTCTTCAGAGACAGCATTCACACTCTCCTCCAGCCGTTCAGCTTCTTGTTGTAAGCTGTCGTGCTGCTCAACGAGCTTAGGAAGCACCTGGTCAACCATCTCTTCGGACCGTATCAAGGTCTCATCGTCTTTGATCAGTCCTTCCGCAATGCTTTGCAGGCCGACCATCAACTCGTCAAGGAGCTGACTGCGCCAAGCGTACCACATCTCTTTGCTCTGTAAACGCGCATTGGTCTTCATGTCTCGCATGTCGGCATCCAACGCAGCTCTCCGCTCGGGCGAAGCATGCACATATGCTCTGATCAATGGCGGCTGTTCTTGCAGGGTTGCAGCTTCGAGCTCCGAGATCATTTGCTTGCCTTCCTTGGTATAACGCTTGAGCTCGTGGCACGCATGCTGGTACAATTCGAGTTCTGGAACAGTGCGTGCTGCTGCAACGACCATGCTCTCCAGGCTAGTCTCGTCGGTCTCTTCATCGACTTGGCTGTCCCTGGTTTTAGACGGTGTTGGAGCGGCCGTCATCCTGCGCTTCGTCGTTGTGAGATCCATGAAGCGAATTCCAGCCTGCATCAGAAAGTCCTGCAATCCAACCTGCTCGGCCTCAGTCCCGCTTGCTTGCATATTCTCGAGGTCTTCATTGAGCCTCCTTGCGGGAGAGGCATTGACGGTCTGGCGGCCTTTCGGGGTGGGACGTCCTCTTGGGGTAACAGCCTTGACAGGAGAAGTTTGCTTGGCTGGAGTGTGTTTCTTTGGCGTGACGTTCTTCAGTGTCTCTTTCCTTGGCGTGGACATCAACTTAATGGTGTTGGTCAGGTTCTGGCTGTCGTTGCCGGAGGTGCGCTTCTCTGGCGTCGCCGCTGCAGCCTTCGCAGGAGAGCTTCGCTGCTGCTTCTCTGCGGTAGGGGATAGTTCCAACTCATGTCCTTGCGATGGCTGCGGCATTCGCAATCCACTTGTAGGGGTCTTCTGAACTTGCTGCCTCCGCGGACTCGAGGAGGGCGTTCTCACCGCTGAGCCCTTTTGTGCGGAGGGAAGCTCTGGATAAGATATGTCTTTCGCCGGAGATGATTGCGGAGTTGGCGTGCGTTGCCGCGAGTCTTCGGCGAAGGATGGCACCGCTGCTTGAGCAGGCGATGCAGTGTCCATGGAGGCATTCGGCGTCCGTCCTAACTTTGGTTTGCTCACAAACGCTTGGCGATCTGCGGATTTCTCTGACTGTTTCTGGAATACTGGTGTTAAAAGCTGCTTCGCGCCGAGATCCGGAGTGTCTTTGAATCTTTCCTGCTCCTTGGGCGTGGTGTTGGCAGCCGCGCGGATGGGAGCTTGCGGCTGTTGTGGCGTGCGAGGCCTCAAGTTGACAGCGGCAGGTTCTTGGCCAGCTCGTATTCCTCCCAAAACTGTAGTCAGCTCCATTGAGAGTTCTTCATTCCCAATCAGGCTGTCCTCCTCATTGGGCCTTGCTGCTTGAATACCACCAACTGCACGCGTGAATTCCATCGTGGCATCTTCAGCATCAGACACCACACCAGATGATCTTCGGTTCCGCAAGCTTCGTCTGCGATCTGCTTTGGCAGGTGATGCCATTTGTTGAATGCCTCCGACTACCATGGTAAGATCCATGGTGTCATCTCCCATGGACGATCGCGCCACAGAGGAGCGCCTTCTCTTTGACTTCACACTGGACACCGCTTCGCCAGGCGAACCAGATTCGGTAGTCGATCTGCGTCGTTTCTGGCCTGTGATCTTGCCCACGGCTTGTGTCAAGTCCATGGTTCCCTCGCTGGCGGGAGAGCTCGATGGTGCGACCGCTTGGCCTTTCACAATACCGCCCACAGCACGTGTGACATCCATACTCATGTCCTCTTCATCGTCTCCCTCTTCCTCCTCATCAATCGTCGCTGGCCGAGATGCTATATCAGCCTTGAAAGCGGGCGAGAAAGGGTTGATGTTCTCCTGGTCTAGTGATGCAGAACCGTGTGGCTCGATGGCGTTCTGCTGCGCCCAGGGTTTGAAAGCGTTTGTGATCTCCTCCCCAGCGATCTCCATGGACATGTCACCAAACTCATCATAAGCGATGCCTCTCGTGCCTGCTGTCTTGGCGGCTTGCTGGAGAGCCAACTCTATGCGTGTGCTTGAGGAGGTACTAGCATCACTCGCAGACTGCATGGTGTTGTCGTCCATGTCCAAACTCATTGCTGTGCCAGTCTCATCACCAGATTCTACATCCTGCTCATCCAGTATCTCCTCCCCAGAATCCTCGCTCCCGCTCGCAGGGCTTGACGAGAAGTCCTCTGGATTGTTGAAATTCATGGGCGGAATTCCAGAGCTGCGCCGCGAATTCCTCTTTGAACTTCGGTCTTGTGCAACTGGGGATGACAACAATTCTGCGTCCTCAGCATCTTGCGCTGAAGACGCAAAATCATCCACATCCGAGCTCTGTCCAGCGGGAGACGACGATCCCCGGAACCCCGATCCGCGTCGCGTGTTCTCTGCCGAGTCTGTCGATGTCGTCTGGTCATGCGCCTGCTCGATGATGTCCCAGGTGTGCAGTGTTGCTTCCGGCGCAAACGACACACGCCGGTTCATCATCGACTTGCGACGCGCCGCCTTCGCGTCAGCCTCATCTTTCGACAGGATTGACTTGGTCGCGGTGGTGGGTATGAATGCGGACTTGCGCCTGTCGTTGGACTCGCGTTTGGGCGCTTCAGGCTCGTCTAGAGAGCCGGGCCCGATGCTCTTGCTCCTGCCCTTGCGGGCCGTCTTTCTCGGAGAGAGCGACATAGACCGTCCCTTTCGTGCGAGTGGGTCGCTGGTCCGTGTCGGCGCGACGTTCTCTTTGTTGGCCGCCGGCTCCATGTTGTCGCGAGGTGTTACTCAAGTCAACATTGATGATTGAACTTGAGATGTCAACAATGCTAGTCCCACTTGGTGTTAGTCTTGCCGCAAGCACGACCCGCTTATCGGGAAGTCTTGGCGGCAGGCGCGAACCTCGATATTCTCAAAATTCGAGAAACTCTGCTTGAACATCACCATCCCGCCAACTTCACTAACCCCACCCACACACATCAGCAACAATGGCAGACCGAGGTGGAGCAGCAGGCGCTGGCGGCGCTCGTGGCGGTGGATTTGGCTCGCGCGGTGATCGCGGCGGAGACCGTGGCCGTGGCGGAGACCGCGGTCGTGGTCGCGGACGTGGTCGTGGCCGTGGTGCAAAGAACGACGAGAAGGAGTGGC
>MWSQ01001884.1:0-48592 GCA_002116395.1 Ramularia endophylla | reverse complement strand
GAGGAGGAGGAGGGGAGGCGTGATACTTACAAATGACTCTCATAGTAGTCCAGCAGTTTCTGCGGACACTTCAACCTCAGCACATCCATTTTATGCTGGGTCTTGCGGCCATTGGCCCAGAGCACCAAACCCTCGAGGTTTTTGGGATTCTTCTTCCCCTTGATGACGACGCCGTCGTCGGGCTGGTCTTCGATGATGGCGGAGATTTCGGTGATGGCGGGTTCCCAAGTGCCGACTGGAGGTTCCCAGTTGTCGGTCGTGGTGGTGGTGCCATTGGTGGCTCCTTCGGATTTGCGACCTGGACGGCCTTTTTTGGCGGGAGCGGGCGAGTCTTCGTCGAGGGAGCTGGCGCCGCGCTTGCCTTTGCCTTTTGCGGCCGAGGTGGTGGGTTTCTTTGCGGACGATTTGCCGGTGGGTTGGGGAGTGCCGCCGACTTGGATGTGGTATGCTCGGAGGGCCTCCAAAGCACCAGACCTTGAGGTAGATTGTCAGTGTTTCAAGTATTGACAAGGCATTGGGAGGGGATTTCCACGACGTACAGGTTCTCCTCTGGCTCCCAAGTCTGGTCGGTTTCGTCGTCGTAGCCTAGCCACTTGATACGGTAGAGAATGCCGCCCTTGTGCGTTTTGTGCGCCAGAATCTTCTCGACCTGGAACTCGTCTTCGTCTTCCTCGCCAGACTCGCTGTCCTCGTTCTCCTCTTCATTCTTGACTGGAGCTGTCTTTGCCTTTTTCGCGGGAATCTCGTCAATCATGTCAATGTCAGACTCCTCCCCATCGGATACGGCAGCTATAGTCGCGTCAGTATTGGCCAATGCACGCGTAAATGATGCGAAAATGCGATGCGACTCACGAGGCATTGTGGCTTGGGCGCGTCGCTTGATGACGGGAACGAGAAGTCGCAATTGTTTGCGTGGAACTGAAGTGGATGGCTGTTTCGCGACGCGCTTCTTGTGGCGTCCGCTGGAGTGGGGATTGTCAGTTGTGAGGTTGAGCAGTGAATGAGTTGGCGTGAAAGAGGCAGCGGACACGCGGAGGTGATGAGAGCTCCACCTGCAGTGTCAGAAGAGGTGGCTGGCAAGCAAACCTGAAGCTTCCCAAACTGGTCTGTGCGTCTCAAAAAGTTGGAGCAGCGCGGGAGAGAGCACAGGACTGCTGATGAAGAAGAAGAGGGACACAAGCAAACACCACCACATCAACACCACCACACGAATACTCACAACACCTTCGACTGCTTCTTGGTACTCTTGTTGCCCATTGTGCTGGATCTGGAGCGATTGATTGATTGAGTGTTGGAAGGAAGGAGGAGTTGGTGGAAGAAACACGTTCCGCCTGGTTGTGAGAGCAGGAAAGAGGTTGTTGTTTGTTGAAGAGAAGCTGCTACGGCAGGAACAAAGTAGACACAATGGCAGGCCAACCGATGAGTGAGTGCTATCTTTCTACATGTGCTAGCATACATGTATGGTAGGAGATGAAAGACAAAAGTGATGCTGACTTCACTCTCCCTCAATCTAGACCTCGATCTCAGCAACGCGCAAATCACCCAGGACGAGAGCGGGCGACCCTTCATCATTGTCCGCGATCAGGGCCGCAAGACGCGCACCCACGGCACCGACGCCGTCAAGCAGCACATTCAAGCCGCCCGCGCCGTCTCCTCCATCGTCAAGACTTCTCTCGGTCCCCGCGGTCTCGACAAGATCCTCATCTCGCCCGACGGAGACATTACCGTCACCAACGATGGCGCCACCATTCTCGGCCAGATGGAAATCAGCAACCACATCGCCAAGCTGCTGGTCTCGCTCTCACAGTCACAAGATGCGGAGATTGGAGATGGCACCACGGGTGTCGTCGTTCTGGCTGGCGCTCTCCTCGAGCAGGCATCGGAGCTCATTGACAAGGGCATCCACCCCATTCGGATAGCGGACGGCTATGATGCTGCCTGTGAGGTGGCTGTCGCTGAGCTGGACAAAATCTCAGACACCATCGACTTCACCAAGGAATCCAACGAGAACCTCTTCAAAGTTGCCAAGACCTCTCTCGGCAGCAAGATTGTCTCCAAAGCACACGACCAATTCGCTCAGATTGCTGTCGATGCCGTCCTCTCCGTCGCCGACCTCGAGCGGAAAGACGTCGACTTCGAGCTGATTAAAGTAGACGGCAAAGTCGGTGGTTCCCTAGAAGACACCCTCCTCGTCAAGGGTGTCATTGTCGACAAGGACTTCTCCCACCCTCAAATGCCCAACGAGGTCCGAGATGCCAAACTCGCCATCCTCACCTGCGCCTTTGAGCCTCCAAAGCCCAAGACCAAGCACAAGCTCGACATCACCTCCGTCTCCGAATTCAAAGAACTGCAAAAGTACGAACAAGCCAAATTCGCCGAGATGATTCAACAAATCAAAGACACAGGCGCCAACGTCGTCATCTGCCAATGGGGTTTCGACGACGAAGCCAACCATCTCCTCCTCACCAACGAACTCCCCGCCGTCCGCTGGGTCGGAGGTCCCGAAATCGAACTCATCGCCATTGCCACAAACGGCCGCATCGTACCTCGTTTCGAAGATCTCAGCGCTGCGAAACTCGGTCACGCCGGTGTGGTGCGCGAAATGTCCTTTGGCACGACGAGAGAGAAGATGTTGGTCATTGAGGAATGCGCCAATTCCCGCGCCGTCACTTGCTTCATCCGCGGCAGCAACAAGATGATCATCGACGAAGCCAAGCGTTCACTCCACGATGCGCTTTGCGTGGTGCGGAACTTGGTCAAAGACAACCGCATCGTCTACGGTGGAGGATCTGCAGAAATCGCTTGCTCGCTTGCTGTCGAGAAGGCCGCGCTGAAAACTAGCGGACTCGAACAATACAGTATGCGCGCTTTTGCGGATGCTCTGGATGCGGTCCCTATGGCTCTTGCGGAGAATAGTGGGCTTAGTCCGATTGAGACGCTGTCTGAGTTGAAGGCTAGACAGGGTAAGGGCGAGGGTGTGGGGAGGTTGGGGGTGGATTGCATGCAGAGTGGGAGCAATGATATGAAGAAACACTTTGTTATTGATCCGTTGATTAGTAAGAGGCAGCAGTTGCTTTTGGCGACGCAGCTTTGTCGGATGGTGTTGAAGGTTAATAATGTTATTGTTGCTGGGGGGGAGGAGGGGGGGTATTAGATGGGATGGGATGAGAGGATGAAAGAGGAGAGGGGGAAAGAGGGAGACGAAACGAGGGAGACGAAAGGAGGAGAGGATGAAAAGGATAGATGATATGTGGACTTGCTCTGGCTACGCAGTATTCAGAGGATGGATGATGGATTCATGCATGGCGATGGCTACGATCTGACTATGAGATGGTGCATGTGGGAATGCTGCGAGAAAAAAGTCGAAATGTTCTGGACTGCTTACTTGCAAGCAGTACAGCAATGAATGGGATGTAGGTGTGTATAACATGCGAAAAATGTTAGAATGCTGCTTCTGCTGATGATGTTTTACGACGGACCCAAGTCTAGGTCTGTCACCATACAATGCTGCAGAAATGAACTCGCACGAGACTGCTGGTACCTGTGACTGCAGCAAGCACAACGGAAATTCGGCACCAAAAGATGCCATGCAAGCTTGACGCCGACTTGTGGACGAATCATCTCTCAACCACAATTCTGCTAAAAAGATAGGCCAGTCAGGTAGGACTCACCTCACATCTTCGGGCACTCCACTTCTTTCTTTCTGCATCATCCTGATCAAGAACATTTCCTCACTCCTCCCTCGACGATTTTCTTTCAAGGCTGCGAAGATAGCGATAACGCCACTCCAAGAGCACCCCACTGTCGATCTTTCGGCTCTCGCATATTTTCCCACGTGCCCGGTTGTCAGTTTGCATTGCCACGTGAAAAGAAAGAAAGAATCAAACTGTGAAAGAATCAAGACCCTGCCCAACGTTCTCTACTTGACTGATGTGGGAGTCTTCGAACCAGGATGATAGTCCCAGGCCGGACTCCACACATTCTTCTACTGGAGATGTAGACAGCACAGCAACGACTTTACGACCTAGCGTCGACACCTTCTTCTCGCCCAAAACTGGAGATATCGAATTGGAAAGATTCGATAACGTACGGGAGCGGAGAAGGGAGAGGAAAGGAAGTGCCGCTTCCTCCACCACCACCTCCTCCAATGATGACGGCGATGGAAGAGAGAATGAAAACTCGCATCTCCTCTCCCACGAAACCACCACAATCCTCAACCAACCCACTGCAGCAGCGAATTCAATCCCAGAAGACGATGCCGAACCTCCTGCCCAACCCCAACAAGTCTCCTGGTCTTCGCTCCCCAAAAAATCCCAACTAGCGATCCTAACTCTAGCCCGACTTTCCGAACCTCTGACCCAAACATCTCTCATGTCCTACATGTACTACCAACTCAAATCCTTCCCCGGGGAGCCCTCCGACAGTACCGTAGCCCGTCAAGCAGGGTTTCTCGCCGCGGCTTTTACAGGCGCGCAGTTCTGCACGGCGATTATGTGGGGCAGACTAGCGGATTGGGAAGGAATGGGTAGGAAACGGGTTATTTTGATTGGGTTACTGGGGACTATGATAGGGAGTTTAGGTTTTGGGTTCTCGAGAAGTTTTGGGGAAGCGGTGTTTTGGAGATTTGTGGGGGGGATGTTGAATGGGAATATTGGGGTTATGAGGACTATGATTAGTGAGATGGTTAGGGAGAAGAGGTTTCAGAGTAGGGCGTTTTTGTTGTTGCCTATGACTTTTAATATTGGGGTTATTGTGGGACCGCTTTTGGGAGGGTTGTTGGCTGATCCGGTGGGGAGTTATCCGGGGTTTTTTGGGGCTGGGGGGACGTTGGGAGGGGAGGAGGGGGTTTGGTTGTTTGTGAAGTGGCCGTATGCGTTGCCGAATTTGGTGAATGCAGTGTTTTTGGGGAGTAGTGCGCTGGCGGTAGTCTTTGGGTTGGAGGAGACGTTGGATATGGGGGGTGAGAGGGTGGATTATGGGTTGAGGTTGTCGAGATGGATAGGAAGGACGATCTTCAGAAGGAGGGCAAGAGGGGACTATGCTGCCGTGGCCGAACGGGACTTTGCCACAATAGACGACATCGAAATCAACACCCCGAAAGACCAGAAACCCAAACCCAGACAAAAACTGCCTTTCCGGAGAATATGGACGAAAAATGTGCTCTTCACACTCCTCTCGCACGGATTACTAGCCAGCCACGTCGGAACCTTCAGCAGTCTCTGGTTCGTCTTCCTCTCAACCCCAAGATACTCCCCCAACAACACGACCGAAACCCTGCACCTCCCAGAAAACTACCAACCCCGTCCCCCATTCACCTTCACAGGCGGCCTAGCACTGCCCCCACCAGCAATAGGAGCCGTCCTCGCAATCCTCGGAATCATAGGCATCTCCCTCCAACTCCTCCTCTACCCCCGCCTCTCCTTCCACCTCGGAACCCTAAAATCCTACCGCTCCTCCCTCCTCCTATTCCCCCTAGCCTACCTCCTCGTCCCCTTCCTCGCCATAATCCCCTCCTCCACCCCCGCCCCATCCCAAGCTTCCGGCCCTTGGATCTGGATCTCCATAACAGCAATTCTATGCATACAAGTTCTCGCGAGAACCTTTGCGTTGCCTTCGGCGGCGATATTGATAAATAATAGTAGTCCGCATCCGAGTGTGCTGGGGACTATTCATGGGATTGCGCAGAGTGTTAGTTCGCTTGCGAGGACTGTGGGGCCGGTGGCGGCGAGTTGGGCGTATGGGGCGGGGTTGGAGAGGGGGGTTGTGGGGATTGCGTGGTGGTTTCTGGCGGGGATTGCGGTTGTTGGGGCTGGGGCTGCTAGGTGGGTTTGGGAGGGGGATGGGCATGAAATTTGGTTGGAGGGGGAGGAAGGGGGGATTGAAGGGCGGAAGGGGTAGTCGGGATATGAATAGAAACGACTAATGATGATGATGATGATGATGATGAATGGTGCAATGTTTTTGATAATTGCCCGGAAATCCATGCTGATTTTCAGCCCGCTCTTCAATATGGTAGCATTGTGCTTTCTGTCATCCACATAGCAAGTCTTAGATCTACTGCTCATCTCCCACTTTGGGTATCCTTATAGAATGGCCTAGGAACGTTGTCATAGTACGGCACAACAATGACCTATGGGCAATCAGCGCTGAGATCTACGTAAAATGTCTTTTAAACCACTTACATTCGGGTCCGCGGTCGCTCCAACCATTGATAGGGTCGCCGGTGTTGTCGGTTTGACGCTAACGATGAGATTCACCAAAGCGGGGCCAGCTTTCGAGAGCTTTTCAATCGTAGACGCAATGTCCTCGTATTTTGTAACTTTGGCTCCTTCGCAATTGAAGCCTTGGGCTACAACTTCCTAAAGATGAAAGGGTGCAGGATTAGCAGCATTCCAGGTGAAACATCGAGAATCGAGCTTACATATGCGCAAGCCTTGCTCAAATGAACAGCCGGTCGGACGCTGGTTTGCCCTTCATAGAGTAAGTCTTGTCCATTGATAGACATGCCCCAAACATAGTTATTAACAACAATCGTCAGAATCTTCAAATTGAATCTCGCAATCGTATCCAGCTCCTGAATATGGAATCCAGCGGACCCATCTCCATGAATATTCACCACGAGCCTTGTCGGATCAGCAACTGCAGCACCGATACTGTACCCCCATCCATTCCCCAGAAATCCCAGATATCCAGTCGCTACAATCGCTACATGAGGTTTGGCCATTTCGAGAGTCATACCAGCCCATTGTCCAGCTTCGCCTCCATCGACCATGATAATGGAATCTTGTGGCAGAGCGTTCATTACAGCGGACAAAGCGTGGAAGGGATGAAGTTGTCCATCTTGCTGCACTTTCGGATCTTGCTCGTAGGGTAGCGGATTATGAGTGAGGGCTCGACAGGTCTGGATCCAGCTTTCCTGGCGATTAAGGGGATTGTCCGAAAGTTTCGCTACGACTGCTTCGCAGAATAGAGTTGCGTCTGAGGTGATGCCGATATCGACGGCATGGGATTTTCCAATTTCTGAGCCGTCGAGATCGACTTGTGCGATTGTGCTGTCGGGCGGAAGTATGGCGCCGCTGCGTCCGCCGAGTAGAAAGCCGGTTCTGGCAGCTAGGAGAAGCACAAAGTCTGCATGTTCCTTACCGGCCAGTGCTGCGAGTGCTGTTGCGGGTCCGCCTCGAAGCTCGTGGTTTGAAGCAATGGGCGAGCTGAATTTGTTGGAGTAGAAGATGGGAGTGTGAGTAGACTCCGCTAGTTTTGTGAGGACGTGGTCTGTTCCTCGAGCACCGGTTCCGGTAATGATGACTGGGCGCTTTGCAGATTTCCATGCTGTAAGTAATCTCTCGATGGAAGTAGGGTCAGGCCCTGGAGGTGCTGCGGGAGGGACATCAATTGCGCCATAGGCTATGCGATGCTGCTGAGGAGGCGAGAAGAGTACGTCTATGGGGAAATCTAGAAGTACCGGGCCTTTGATCCCTGAGTTTGCACTGCGGAAGGCATATGCGACGATTCGTGGGATTTCTTCAGCGTTTGTGACACGATGAGCGAACTTTGTGATGGGTTTTGCAACTACAACTTGGTCGTGGAAACCTTGAAGTGCGTTTGTCTCGGCGTCCTGGAGTGGAGGACTGGAGGTAACGCAGAAGATGGGAGAACGATCAGCGAATGCTGTAGCAAGACCTGGCAGGCCGTTGGAGAAGCTTTGTAGGGTGCATCAGCTTTGGATTCTGATATGTTACTGAGGAAGAGGTAGACCATACCCGCTGTTGGCTGTCACGAAGCAAACGCCAACTTTTCCCGAAATCTTCGCGTACCCTTCCGCGGCTTGCACAGCTGTGGTCTCATGTCGCGTGTCGATTAGCTTGATTCCAGCTTCGTGGGCTCCAAGTAGAAATGCATCCAAATGGCCTCCATGAAGACCAAAGGCAAACTCTGTCCCTAGATGCTTCAACGCCTGGGCTAGTAAGTCTCCGCCATTCAATTCTCGATTATGCGGCTGTTTGAGTTTGAAACAAGCCATGCTGGTCTTGTGCTTGGACATGGACGGTGTCTAGAAACAGATCAAAAGGTAAAAATTCAAACAGCTGATGCAGTTTGCAATTTGGAACTTTACCGACCATATGCAGTCAAGCTGAATTCCCGAGGATGGCTCTTCTCCTCTTCTCCACACGCGGGGTCTTCATGGTACAGATTGACGCGAAACGCAACCCGCGAATCCTGGGCGCGGATTGAATATGTCCTGTTCTCATCCTTGCATGGTGGTAGCTACGCCGACTCGCATGAACGTGTTGGCATAGTGTCGTTTGAAGCTCCGCGTGAGGCTGCATCTGACTTCTGGACCGGGAACCAGTTCCATCAGCTTCATGCCGGCTCACTCATCTCATCGATCGTAGGGTAAGTTTTCGAAATTTGAAGCGTTGCAGTAGGAGAAACAAAGGGCAAAGAAGTCAGTACCTGTAAATTGTCTTCTGAGCAGCTCGAGACCTCTGGTTTAGCATAGTGGCTCATGATATGGTGAAGATTGCTGTCATATCTCATATAGTCTTTGCAAATGTCTATGAGATTGAACTACTTAGGTCGAAGGTTGACCCGCGGAGTCCGTAATCAGCTTTGTAATTTTGCCAATGGCGATGGTCTGACCCTGGTCTCTTAGAGCTAGAGAGGGAAAACAAGGTTAGCAATGTCTGACAGCATAATTGATCAATGGACTTACTGAAACGCCCAAGCTGGGGATATTCAGCGAACGTCTCGCAACAGAGACTGCCTGCTGCACTGGTGACTTCCAACCTTGCAATGATATTCATGCCCTGCTTCGCGAAGCCAGGTGCCTTCTTCGACTTGCGGTTAGTCTTGGGCTCAAGCTTGTGCAGAAGCTCTGCGAATGTGACTTCTTCGGTCGCGGAATGGATGTGAATGACACAGTTAAAACCAGCTGATAGAATAGACTTCAACTCCAAGAGGCGAATCTGAGCCTCGAAAGCTGTGACGCAGTGGACTGGTCGCTTAGGCGAGCAGAGCACGAATCCGGGGTAGATGTCTTCTTCTTCTGCACCCTTGATACGAAGACGGATCTGCTCACCGCTGGTAGCGTGTGGAATTTCCTCTTCGCTCTCGCCGTACAGAGCACTGATCTGGATTTCAGCCCTGTTGGGCATCATGAGATATTTCTGGTCCTTTTTAATGTAGCCGGCCTCGATCTTTCCTTCAATCATGGTACCCATATCCCTGTACTTGGCGGCAATCGGCATCATGAATGGAGCACCCACTTTGCGGTCCAGAGCCTGCATGGAGTCAAGGTACTCGAGCAGAGATGGGCCTTCGTACCACGGACAGAGGTTCTTTGGGACACGGTCTTTAATGCCCATAGTCTGTTGTGCCGCGACTGGCATGAATGTGAGATCCGTCTTGGGGTTGTATCCAAGACCCTTCAAGAACACGGTGAGTTTCGCCAGACACTCCTTGTAACGATCCTCGGACCATTCCACGGTGATGTCGTCCATTTTGTTAACAGCAATGACGAGCTTGTTGATACCTTGCGTCTTGGCCAGCACCGCGTGCTCACGCGTCTGACCACCCTTCTCGAAGCCCGTCTCGTATTCTCCCTTTCGTGCAGAAATAACCAACACACCGACATCTGCTTGTGAGGCTCCTGAAAGCATGTTGGGTACAAAAGTCTTGTGGCCAGGTGCGTCCAGGATGGAGTACCTTCGCTTTTCGGTCTCGAAAAAGCCTCGTCCGACCTCGACAGTCTTACCCTGTGCTCGCTCCTCCTTAGTCTGATCGAGAGCCCAAGAGAGGTACCACGACTCATTGCCCATGTCTTTGGCGTCTCTCTTGTACTTGTCCATCGTTCGCTCATCGACCATGCCGGTCGCATATAGGATGCTGCCTCCGAGTGTGCTCTTGCCCGCGTCGACGTGGCCCAGGAAAATGACATTGACGTGCTCCTTGCCGTACATCTCTGCCAAAGCTTCCTTGTCCACCTCGGCGGCCTGCTCGGCAGCCAGATCGATCTTCCGTTGCGCCTCCTTCTGCTGCTCCGTGCGGGCGGGAGAGGAGCGTCCAGAAGCGGAAGGTGTGGGAGAAGTCCTGCCGCTAACAGCCGCGGTTGGTTCACCAGTCTTTTCGATCGCCTTCGCAGCTGCGACCTTGGTACCTGCCTCGGGCTCTGCCTTGCTAACTGCCTCCTTGGGCGCAGGCTTTGCGGGAGGCGGAGTAGCGGTGCCGCCAAGCGACAGCACCTTTGCCCCACCAGCAGCCTTTTCCATCTTTGGCGCCGCTGCTCCAGTGTCGGCGGCGCTGAGGGAGAGTGTCTTTACGGGAGCAGTTCCGTTGGCGGAGGCCTTTGGCGCAGCGGGCTTGGCGGCGGCAGGGATGGCTTCACCGCGCTTAGCGATCATGGGAGTCTGCCGTTGCTGCGGAGGCTGGTACGCCTGCTGTTGTGGTGGCTGCTGGTATTGTGCGTATTGTTGCTGGCCATACTGCTGCTGATATCCTTGCTGGGCGCCATAGCCAAATTGCTGCCCGTATCCTTGCTGCTGTTGGCCATATTGTGGGTATCCGCCGTACTGCTGACCGTAGCCATACTGCTGGTATTGTTGTCCGGGCTGGAATGACTGTGCGCCGGGGGTGAAGCTCTGCGCACCAGGCACAAAAGATTGGGCTCCATATTGCTGCTGGCCGCCCTGCTGCATGTTCAGGTGCTGCTGCGTCTGGTTGGCGAGGTCCTCATCGCGCATCTCGTCCTCCCACGACTCGGGCTGCTGTCCGTTGGCCATATTGATCCAATGTAAGTCGTCCAAGGGTGTTGGTGGAAAGGTGTTTTGTGGAAGTGACATGTAGTGGGGTATTTCTAGTTCTACCTAGCGATTTGGCGGGCTGGATTTTCTGAAAGTCAAACATCACATGTCATCTTCTCGTTTTACTTTTACTTTTACAACATCACCTCAACAATAGAGTCATCGCTGATGACACCTTACCGAACATAACGGAGAAGACATCATTCGACACGAGAAAGACTTGATTCTGTCTCTCTGTATTGCACTCGGCCTACCATGACGGCCTGACCGCCCGCTTGATGCCCGAATTGACCTGATCTGACTGTTTGCCTCATCCTCACAAACATGGATATCCTGCTGAGCCGCGTGACTCAACAAGCAGTCCAATATGCCATCCGCAGCGGAATATCCATCACAACCGGCTATGCCATCTCTTCCGCGGCGCGTCTGCTCAAAGAGGCGCCGAAAGGAAAGGAGCGAGAGGAGTTGATGCAGCTGCAGTTGCGACTGGAAGGGAAAATTCGCGTCATTTCACCATCCATCGATATGATAGAGCTCATTGCCGCGAGGGGAAACACCTCGCTGGAGTCTGCCGTCTCGCTGACGAAAGACATCCGATATGAGATCCAAAAGCTCGGCGTTCGTCTCTCCAAAGCGGCGGAGGAAGAAGCGATGCTGCGTCGCAAGAGCTCAAAAGCAAAGTCTCGTGAAGAGACAGACGGCGAACTGCGCGCCATCATCAATCAAGTTAAGCTACTGCTCGCCCGTATCGAAGATGCGGTGCCTCTCATCAATCTTGCAATCACTACTTCAGGAGTCAACTTGTCGACTAAGCTCTCGGGCTCCATCAGCCAAAGTCGTTTGCTACAAGCCTCTACATTCTTGACATCTGCAGATGGCACTTACGCCAGCACTTCTGCCCTCCGTCAACAGGTCGGCCCAACATATGTTCTGACCATGTATATGCTATTCGCCGGCCATGCAGGGAGACCAGTTGACGAAAATGGTGTTCGAGAGACGACGTGGAAGGAGGTCATCCACAAGGCTCGCGTCAAGCTGTGGCGTCTGCCCGTTGATCAGTTGTATGCCCTCCCTGGTGAGACTTTGGATGTTGATGAAGATGCAGGCAACACGATCCCTGCCGAGGCCAGAGCCGCCGAATTTGCTTACCAGCTCACCATCGTGGAGGACTTGGACGACGACAGAGTACACACGTTCGAAGAAGATGAGCCACGGCCGCCTCCAGTTGACGATGTGGAGAATGCCGGCATCAGAGATGTCATCCCAATTCACGAGGTCTCGAAGATATTCTACGCTGATACCGGCAAGATCCTCAACATCGGCAGCGATGGTGATGCTTACAGTCCGGTCTTGCTGCTGAAGCGCGACGTTCACGCTGAGCCTCCGAGACGCATGGCCCGTCGTTCACAATCCCAGAACTACTTCTCAGACGACGAGACCGTCAACGGACTTGATGAGGTGCAGGATGAGCAGAGCGAGATTGATGCCCAATTCGAGCGAGAGTCGGCACCAAACACACCATCACAACTGGCTTACGAGCCACCTTCCACTGCCGAGACCTCATTCCGCTTGCCGTACGTATGATCATAGTTGTTCTTTTGGTTGCCTGAAACTTTGCTGACCATACACAGTGCCGATCTTGATCCTGAATGGTATGCCTTTGAGGTCTACACGGAAGCAGCGGACTCAGACAGCGAAGACGAAGCACCAGAAACATCTCGGCCGTCGTCCAGCCGCTCCGATTCCCTAGCCAGCAGGCTTGGCAATCTCACCATGAAAGGCTCACCCGCTGCTGGTGAACACAATCAGCTTGTGTCATCTCAATCGTCTGCACCGAACTTCTCTCCAGCGAAACGCAACGGACCGCCCATTAAGACAAGCCTGTCCTTGCTTGAGATGCTGATGAAACTCGCCGCCTTGCAACAGTTCCGGCAGGAATCTCATCTTTCGATTGAGGATGAGCTTCTGAACTTCTTCCTGGAGGACAGCGCAACCGCCGGAGCAGGTGCGGACAAAGGCTACCGCCAGCGACTCCGTCACCAAGCTACGAAGCGCGTCGGTTTCGATCCATACGACGAGTCTCCCATCAAACACCGAAACGAGGACTACATCCGTGGCCTGAACGACGGAGCGTCGCAGCGTGGCTCACCGTTGCCTGACGGCTGGCAGCGTTCGAGCGAGATCAGCTTCGGCGACGACTCTTACGGCTATAACGACCAGCAGCCGCTAACGAGGCTGGACTTCGTCCGGAACACCATCGAGAGGGGCACTGCATCTCCTTCGCCGCCTCCGCGTCCAATGTCGTACCCGTACCAGCAAACCACGCCAAGGGACTCAACGCCAGACTCTGCGAGCAGCGAGTCTCATCGAAATGCTGTCAGCGCGAAGTATCGTGCGTCTACGACAAGCCCACCGGGTAAGTCGAAGACGAGACCAGGTACGTTGCGAACGGAAAGTGAACAAAAGCCAGGCAGTCCGCTGCGCGAAAGCGTTACAAATGAGGGAGGGCATTGAGGGAGGATTGAAGGCTGGAAGGATATTCTCGCCACCTTTGACTCGTCTTGTGATACAGTGTTCTCGCGCATCAGGTGCCTATCTTTGCTGTTAGATGACTATACCCCAGAAAGCATGGAACGGAGTTTTGGCTGAAGTTTGAGCTTGTTCCAACCGCTCTCGATCTTGTGTTTCGATTTGGTCCGCTAAGAGGCCTCCCTGCCACCGGATTATGGACCATGGAAGCGGCAGCAAGAGCTAGCATGAAATGGGGATTTTGCTGGACTTGCTAGCTTTTGGGAAACGCTCTGTGATTCTCATGCTCGTCCGCGCTTGTGATCTATCGTCTATTATTCATGGAAACCATTTCGTAGCATCGTCCTAGGAGGTGGATACGCTTCGCTATAAGGAGTAGCCACTGGAGATATCGTCCCTTCTGTGCTCCCCCCACTAGGATATCATAATCCCGTCAGCAACCTCACTGTCAAGCCTGAGTGCCTACTGGCATTGCTTCAAAGATAGGTGAAGAAAAGCAATTATACCTTCGCCTGAATCTGAGAAACCTGCGAGTGACTTCCATCATCCTTGTCGTTGGTGGCCGTCCGCTTGAGATTGGTTTTCTCCTCCTTGTCGAGTGGCTTTTCTTCTCTGCGCGCCCGGGAGGCCTGCGTCTCCACGAAGTGAGCCTTGCTTGGCTCGTAGTCGCTGAAGTTGTAGCTTCGAAATTCCGTGTTGGCCCAGCCTGTGCCTGCGAACTTTTGCGATTCGGTCCAGTCCTCGGTGAAGAAATGAAGGAACCCACCTGCATACTGGAGTCAGCTTTCATTCTGTACTGTTCAAGTATGTGACTTCAACATACCGTGGGTCACCAGCACAATTTCCTTCTCTGGCCGCGCCATGAGCCACTTTCTCGCCGCCATTGCACGCTCCTCGATCGCCTGTGAATTGGGCGCCCACGTGCCCTTCTTGCTGTTCCAATCAGGTGTCACGAGGGAGAGGTCTACCGGCTTCCCCGCGAACTCCTTTTCGAGCTCCTCTACCGAGCTGCCCGTATCACACGGAAGGTCTGATGTCTCTTGCAATTCCGGCAGCCCAACTACTTTCAGATTCTTGTTGTCCTTGAGCACATCTTCGAAGCCCAGGAGCGCGGTGTAGATGGTGCGCTTGAGTGGACTGGCCACTATGAGGTCGACGTTGTGGTAGGGAAAGCTCTGCTGCAGGGCGCGGCATTGTTCCTCACCGAGAGGGGTGAGGAGCGGATCGTGCATGGCGTGATTGGCGACGCTGATGTTGTGGAAGCCTTGGGCGTGGCGTACGCAGTGAACGGTGCCATATGAAGCCATATCGGCGCGTGGACGGTGTTGTTGTCGTGAGGTTGAAGGCGGACGTCTAGGTCTGTTCTTCTCGTTCTTGTTATGCTGGGAATGAGATCGGTGGAATCGCTTAGGGATGATTATTTGGCAGAGAAAAGTGATGAAGTAGAAAGGTGAGCATTGAGAAGGAGGAGAAGATGAGGGAGCCAGAGCTGCTGATTGCCTTGCCATAGCAAGGACTTGATGACTCTTTCCCAATGTGTTTGTTATTGTCACTTTTCGCGCCTTGTCGAGTCCAATGACAGGTACCTACCATTGACGGAGGATAGTGCTGACAATGCCATTCACCCATGTGCGCTCCGCGGCAAACCGTTCGCTGCCGCTCCCGAGGTTTGTGCAGGTCGAAAATGGCGCGTGAAGGTACGGAGTGATGGAATGCTGAAGTGGATCTTCTCCACGCCTCGCAGAACTTTGCTCCATGTGATGCAGCCAATGATCAACTGGACAAGCACAACGATACGTAGCGACCTCATGCGATGGCCGTTCAATGTTTTTACATTGACACAGCTTCGTGTAATAAAGACTGACTGCAGTAGGTTTGATTCGGAGCAAAGGTACAAATCTTGGCCGTCAAACTTGGCCGTCACACTTGGCGTCTTCGATACAGCTACAGCCTACATGTACATGTAGGTACCTTAGAATTCCCGTAATTGGCACAGTTCCTCGTTGAAGTGCAGGGATCCAGACATAGAGCTGTTCTCGACACCGTCAACGGAGCATAATGTTTTCCCAGCGTCTATGGAATGGGTACCATCATACAGTTATTTGCTTGTGAGCTATGATACATACTCCAAAGAATCTTTACTTGATCTTCTTCGCCTTCAGCTTGATCGTCTCATCATTGACGAATATGCCCTTGCCCTTGTATGGTTCAGGCTTCCTCCACGCGCGAATCTCTGCAGCAAACTGTTTTACAACCTCCTTCTCCACGCCCTGTAGAAGTATCCGCGTTGGCTGGGGTGTGCTAGCCTTGACGCCTTGCGGTACACCCAATTCAATGGGATGCGAGTAGCCGACTTTCAACGACACGAATTGCTGGCCAGGGTAATTCGCAGTCTTTGTTTGTGCACTACTTTCCACTGTAGCACGATATCCTACACCCACAAGTCTAAGGATCGCAGCATGGCCTTCGCTGACTCCTAGGATATGGTTCGCAAGATATGCTCGTACAGTCCCTGGGGATCATGTCAGTCTTGCTTCTTCCACATGTTGTACTCTATGAGATCGGTATACACACCCCACATGGACTTCTGCTTCTTGTCCTCGGCATCTAGGATAGAGACACTTCTTGACCGCTCGCCCTCGCCCATACCTATGCTTACGTATGGCGGTATTTGCATGCTCATCTTTCCCAGCGGTCCTTCAATCTCAACAGTCGATCCAACCTGTGTTCGACTAACACGGGCATTTGGTAATGCTACTGGCGGCGGTACTACTCGGAAGGTAACATCTGGCGGTAAAGAGAGGGGTGCGCTCCCAATTTTGGAGCGGTATTGGGTCGAGGTCGAGAATCCGGATGCCCGTGGTTGCTGCGCGAATGCTGGGACAAGGAAAGCTGGGAGTGTGGCTTCGCGGAAAGTTGCTGTAGACGTCGAATTCCAAACAGCTCTCGATGAGCGCATGCAATGTCGTGTCGCCGCCATGGTGTGTGCTGTGGGTAGTATCGATCCTCTTGATGGTCGCTCCTGCTTGAACAATGTGTAGAAAGCTCGGACGTTAGTTCATGGCTAGCGCGTGAGAAACACGCTAGTAAATTTGACCTCACGTCTCCTATTGACACTCTGCTATTCACCTCTCCCAGTCTAGGCAGCCGCTCCTACACTTGAATGGGAAGTTACCACGTGCCACACAGGTAAGAATGAGTGAAAGAAGGAGCTATCAAATGTTCCAGAGTGAAGCCTGCCCTATATAACCCTCAGGTTCTCACATGCTTCAACCTCTTCTCTTAACGACAACATCAACCTGTCTCCAAAACAACACCAACCAGCCAGCGAGTCCAAGTCCTTTCGGTAAGGCTAGACTTCTTCCATCGCGGTAGGAGCAACTCAATATCAAATTGAGAGCGTTTCAATCCAACACCGCGCGACCGCTGGCGGTCACAACAAACCGGTGAGGGCGCCTCATATCTCTCATCTCTCAGAAACTTTCTCGGCGACTTCGCCACTTCGTTCCACTTCAGCTGCACCAACTTTAGCAACAACGCTGAAAGCACTTCAACACTACAACACCACAACACCACAGCAACCTAACACGACAACATCACGATGTTGATATCATCGTCCATCAAGACCGGCCTCGTTGCGGCCGCCCTCATTCACCATGTCTCTGCTGGCTTTGGCTTCAAGAGCACTCGGCAGGCCGCTGAAGTGGTAGCGCCTAACCGTTCGCCGCGCGAGTTGGCGGTCTCTGAACCCGCCCAATCGGACCGCAAGACCTCACTTGCAACCTCCATGGCGGATGTTCAGCAGATGATGGACTCAATCGCCAACATGCCAACCTGCAATATGGTCGCCACCAAGAATCTCGTCCACTCGTGCGAATCCTTCCAGGATCGTCGCGACGGGCAGCTCAGCGGTGACCATCAGCTAGAGTCCTACCAGGAGCTGTTTGCCATTCGTGTGACCGGCTGCGAGATGTACAATGCCCACCATGATATGCCCGTTGTCTGCCAGCCGCTTCAGGATCCTGACCTCCGTGGCATGCCTCACAAGCGAGACATTCAGAAGTGCCTCAAAGCCTTGGCCTCGATTGGCACCAATCACTGGACTACCTACAACCGCGTCAAGCAGAGCGGCTTGATCATGTGCCATACCCTGCGAGCTCAAGCCGACAAAGACGACCTGATCCATCTGCACAAGATTCTTTTCGGCGCTATAACCGACGTCAATGGCGCCATTATTTTGCAGAAGGATGAGCTTGAGGCTTTTGGGGCCCACTTTTCGGAGATCATAAGCCAGGTGAAGGACTTCCGCAACGCACTTCACGAAGAGAACCAGGAAATCAAGGCTGGGCTGAAGGGCTTTTCCAACGATCTCCAGGACAACATGGTTATCATCATGGAGGTATATACTGACAGGTTTGTATCTCTTCCGGAATATAGCTAACGCATTCGCAGAATTCTCAACAGATAGTCGAGACGTTCAGCAACTGGAAGACCCACATGTCTTCGGCAATTGAGCTAGCCAACGTTCGGAGCGACGAGACAGACGCCCAGTGGGCAGCGAAGGTTGAGACCCGATCGCGCGACGTGGAGCTGGTTATCCAACAATATGGGTTCGCCTTTCAACAGCTGCTGGACGACTTCTACGCCAATGCGCTCAGCATTTCGCAGAGCGCAGCCATTGCCAACGAACAGACTAGCAATCTGTCCAGCAAGCTCGGCGAACTCACGATTGGTATGGACCACCGACTCGAACAAATGACCGAGATGAACTCCCAAGTTGATGATGTATCTGGCAAAATGAAGCTCATTCATGAGGTGACCAACAAGACTCACGAGGCGGCGCAGACGGTAGACAAGCTCGTTGGAGGCCCTTTGGGTTCCATTCTGAACGCATGCGCCCGCTTAAAGGGCTTCATCGAGGGCTTTGGCACATTCGTCGGCTGGTTTTGTGTTGTGTTCTTCGTCACAGGGCTCTCTATGGTGCAATTTGTCTCCTGGTTCTGGGCAGTGTTCGACGCAACCTTTGTGGCTTTCTTCCTCGCCACATTCTTCGCCTACGTCCATTCTCCGATCGCATACGTGCGGGTCGTTCTTGCTCACCACCCGAAATTCTTCTCTCCGGTCTACTGGAGTGTTTTGGCCGTGATGATCGTTGCTATCATCCTCTGGGAGGGTGCGAAGCGCATCTTCAAGCACCTTTTCCAGTCTTCCGAGGCCGACTATGAGTTGAGACTTCCAGTTGACGAGTACGAGGGCATGGATGGCAAGTTTTAGGGTGGGGAAATGGGATTTAGCGACAGAAGATATGAGATATGATTTGGCATGGGGTCGACAAAAGGAGAGAGACATGTGGTATCAGTATAGCTCAGGAGACTAGAGCTGCCATAGGATGGCTTGACATTTTGCTTTTGCGAGCGGGCACATTTAAGCATGGATGTAGCGAATGAAAAGGATGAAAAGCAATGATCTCTGTGTCGCCATTATGGCTCGAATCTCGAAGAAAAAAGGTACGTCCGAAACCCAGTTGATTCTCAGATGTCTTTTCGTCTATCTTTCATGACGACAGGCCCAGGCGGCAGGACGTTTCTTCACAAGGGATATGGTGGCTCCTGGAACAATAATTTGGAGTGGCTTCCAAATCATTTCGCTTGATGTTGTTGTGCTGATCTCGTTACGGCCCATCGAAAGGACGGAGCAGGAGGTTGACACATCATCGGAGGAAGGATGAGGTTTTGTAATCCATTTCTCGCAACGCTTCCTGCCGAGAATGCAACACCTCAACACTGATTGGCGTGCCGTGCGTACATCTACGATATTCAATGTTGTGGTGTTGTTCGCGGCAGAGGAATTCTGTTGATGATGGATGACGTAGACCCGGCGAGTACTTTCACCCGAGAAGTGGCGGCGGCGACGAGGTCAGGTAAGCTGATTCCATATCATACTTACCTACCTCGACAACCATTACCTGCTCCTCCACAAAAGACTCGAGCACCAACACGACTTCATGCGCTTCACCTTCCCATTTGTCCGATCACTCCTCTTCGCCAGCGTCCGCACGGCGCCCAAACCATTTGCATCCTCGATCTCGAGACCAGCATTGCCCCTCAAGTCGATGCCCACGATTCCATTTCTTGGTGCTCTTTTCTCCACAGCCGAAAACCGCAAAATGTCGCATCCAGTACAGAAGAGCGATTCCGAATGGCAGGCGCAGTTGTCTCCAGGTACGTCGGGCTGTCCCGCTCGAAGATATACCTTGATGGAATACCGTGCTGACAACGACGCGTTCTACAGAGCAGTTCAGAGTGCTGAGGAAACAAGGCACTGAAGCACCTGGCACGGGAAAGTATGATAAGCACATGCCAGAGCAGGGCGTGTACACATGTGCCGGCTGCGACGCTCCTCTATACAAGGTTCGTAACATTCTTCAACAGATGATACTGATATAGATGTTGACCTTTCCTTCTAGGCACACCACAAGTTCAAGTCGGGATGCGGCTGGCCAGCGTACTTTGATGCCATAGAGGGATCCGTCACTCGCCATACCGATCGAACATTTGGCATGGAGAGGACTGAGATTGTCTGCACCAACTGCGGCGGACACCTGGGACATGTGTTCAAAGGAGAAGGATACAATACACCCACGGATGAACGTCACTGCGTCAACAGTGTCTCGTTGAACTTCAACAAGGACGACCCGGTGGTTGAGAAGGCGAAGGCATAGACTCAGAGATGGATAGGTGCGTTGGTCAAGAGCAAGCACGATTGATGATACCATAACGATCTGGGTGTTCTCCTCTATGCCTTCAGCTCGATCCAAGAACGCAAGAGATGTTCGGGCGTGATCAGATAATGGCGAGGTCTTTTGACATACTTCGATGGTAGAGTTGAGGGGTATAGTATGTTTTGATGCATCCATGATACTGCTGGCATCGGATATGTGTACTGGGGCACGGTCGTGTGCGTGTCCGTGTCTCCTATTTTTCGTACCATGACAGGCTCTAGAACTACACCCTTGATCTTGTCTTCTTCTGACTCGTCACATCCCTAAGGATCGGTGCAGTAGCTTCGAAATGGCGTGCTTCTGTGCATTGCAGCACAAACAGTGATGTTTTATTATAAGCCAAACAGTACTTCCTTCTCGCGCTCACCACAGGAGTGACATTGATGCTTCTAATGTGAAAGATATGGCAATTCGTTTCAAAGCCAGCAGAGGCGATTGCTCCGAGGCGTTTCAATTTCAAGCTTCAAGCTGGGGGACCGTGAGCGGAGGTATGCCTTCTAACTCCTTCAACCGCAGCAACTTTTATGACACACAGCACAACAAATCTCCACCTCTCTGCATTGATTTGTGAAGACGTGATTTACGTGCTGTGGAGTCTGCTGGAGCCATGCTAGCGAGCCAGTCCTCATACTCATGTCACTATTCGCAGGTTCCTCGGAGACGGACGACTTCAACGATCACGACCAGCTAAACGTCAAACGCGCTGCCACTTCAGCATTCCCCTCAAAGCAACGCACTCTCGATGCAGACCCAGCAAACGCGCTCCCAACGCTACGACAGCGACTGCGACACACCAGCTCGATCCTATCTATAGTCACCTCAGAGGAGAACATCTACGCGGGCACCCAGGCCGGCGAGATTCTAGTGTATGGATTGAGCACATATGAGCGCAAGGCCGTGATTGAGGGCCACAGCGGTTCCGTGTTGAGTCTGTGTCTTTCACAGGACCAATCGCTGCTCTTCTCGAGTGCTGGAGACCGGATTGTCAACGTTTGGGATACTCGGACATTGAAGCGGACGCACTGCTTGTACTCGTCTTTTGATGTTGGCGATGTCTTTTGCGTGGCGTACTCTGCAGAATTGCAGACTGTCTACCTTGGAGCACAAAACACCACCATTCAATGGTGCCAAATAGCTCAGGATGCAGCCAAAGAGCTACCATTGCGAGCTCGTGGCGCTTCAATTCGTCCTGGTGATCGCTTCTTTGACTCTGCTGGACCTGGTGGAGTTCGTACTCCGCGGCCGGCGGGCTCAGACGTTGTTCCGCGTCATGCTCGGGGAGGTGAAACGGTCAAGATTGACAAGGAGTCTGTACGGCACTTTGCACACTACGGTTATGTCTATTGCATGATTCTGGCCAGGGATGGTGTGCCGGAATGGATGGGCACTGAGACTCTCATCACTGGTGGTGGAGATGGTGTGATCAGACTTTGGAAGTTGGACGCACAGAACGGAGGCGCCATAGAGCCGCTGTACAGCCTTGACGATGGCAGAGAAGAAGGACACGCCATTCTTTCGGTCGCCATGGAGGGCACTTTCCTGTATTCTGGCCGAAGCGGTGGAGAAGTGGACGTGTGGGATCTCGAAACCCGACAGTTGGTGCGGAATCTCAAGGCTCACAAAGACGACGTTCTCACAATATGCGTCGGCGGAGGCTTTCTCTTCACAGCCGCTGTCACCGGACACGTTCGCAAGTTTGACCGCCAATATCAAGTCAAGAACAGCTTGAAAGCTCACGAAGGCCGCATTCTCGCTTCGGCCTTTTCATCCCACGCTCAGCGTCCGGTCTATGTCACTGGCTCAAACGACAACAGCCTGGCAGTCTGGGACGTGAGCGATTGCATCAAGTCCGTGTCGATAGCCAGCAAGACCAGCAACGAGCAGCTGTTCGACTACTTGCGGAAATTCGTATCGTTTCGAACGGTGTCTTCAGACCCACGCCACAAAGCTGATTGTCGTCGAGGTGCATCATACCTTCGCTCTGTTTTTAAGAACTTCGGAGCTGCCACAGAGATGCTACCCGCCGAGGATCCCGCCAACCCGGTCATTCTGGCTCGTTTCAGAGGCAACCCGTCCACCGCTGCAAATCGCAAAAAGATCTTGTTCTACGGTCATTACGACGTTGTTGCAGCGAACAACGAGAATGGCAAATGGTTGACGGATCCTTTCAGTATGGAAGGCATCGATGGCTATCTCTACGGCCGTGGTACTTCCGACAACAAAGGTCCAATAATGGCAGCCATCTTTGCTTGTGCAGAGTTGACGACCGAGCAGGCTTTGGGATCAGACATTATCTTTTTGATCGAAGGCGAAGAGGAATGTGGGTCCCGTGGTTTTGAGAATGCCATCAAGGCTAGCAAAGACAAGATCGGAGATGTGGACTGGATATTGCTTGCAAACAGCTATTGGCTGGACGATCGTACGCCGTGTCTTACATATGGCCTGCGTGGCGTGATTCATGCGACTGTGCAAATCGAGAGCAGTCATCCTGACCTTCACAGTGGTGTTGACGGCAGTGCTCAGCTTGACGAGTCGCTCAAAGATCTCGTCATGCTTCTTGGCACGTTGACAAGCAAGAGCGGAGAGGTCAAAATCCCTGGCTTCTATGACCCTGTGCCTGCGGTCAGCAAGGAAGAAGAGGCGCTCTATACTGATATCACTACAGCGTTGGTGCAGCGCAACCCAGATCTTGGTGATCCAGATGCTTTGGCGAAATCGCTCATGAGACGCTGGAGAGAGGCTTCGCTCACCATTCATCGCTTCCAAACGTCTGGACCAGACAACGCGACGATCATTCCGCGCTTGGCGAAGGCTGCACTGTCCATGCGTCTTGTGCCCAACCAGGAAGCAACGGAGGTTGCAAGGTCGTTGGTCGCCTACCTCGAAGCTGAATTCAGAGAGCTCGACTCGAACAACCGCCTCACTGTGACTATCGATCACAAAGCAGAGCCTTGGCTTGGAGACTGGACGAATGATCTCTTCCAGACATTGGAGGAGGCCATCATGGAAACTTGGGGACCCATCGACCATTCTCACAGTCGTAACGCTTCAGTAGCCGGCTTCAAAGCACCGCTCTCGCAGCAGAGTAACGGCAACGGTTACTTTCCAACCAAGCCATCGGCCACGACCTCATCCGTGTTGGCCAACGGTAGCCAAGTGCCACTTCCTGAGCAGCCTCTCACTCCGATGGCTGAAGTCTCCCAGAAGCTGGAGAACATCATACCTCCACGGCCATCCGCACAGAAGCAGCGCCAGAGACCCTTGTACATTCGCGAGGGAGGATCGATCCCAGCAATTCGATTTCTCGAGAAGGAGTTCAACGCGCCAGCTGCGCATCTACCTTGTGGCCAAGCAAGCGACTCTGCCCATCTGGACAATGAGCGTTTGCGACTTGTAAATTTGTACAAGAGCAAAGACATCTTCAAAAAGGTGTTTCGAGATCTTCCCCAGAAGTGAAACTGCTTGCTCGCAAGCCTGGGTCATTATTGAGCGTTCTCGTTGTTTGTCGATTGCAGCGGTGTTCTTGAGCGGGATTCTGTACTATTATTGCTTTGTCGGAGAGACACAAGGCTGTCTAGAGCAGCAAACAGTACCTGCAAGGCGGCAGGAAAATAGGAGGGTTTGTTAAAGATATAAACCAAGAATGGACGCTCGTTGAGGTTTATCATTTGCATTCGTTCGATCTCTTCTCATGCAATCAACCATGTCGAAACAATACGAAGACGCATCGGAAATCATGACGAGCGAGTACGAGATTGAAAAAGAACGTCTTCAGCAGTATTTGGTAGCCGCTGGTACGAGAAATGGCAGACAGGAAGAAGTTCGCACTACTCCGCTGTTCTCGTTGGCTGTGAAGCTCGCTGTTGATCACACGTTTGCTACACACGAGATCCTCCCTCAGTATGGTCTCCTTGGCTTTCATATTGGTGACAACCCAAACATCTCGTTGAACGAGCCTTTGCACATCAATGTTGATGCACCAAATTCCACTTTCATTTGCGGGTCGCAAGGTATGGTCTGTTCAAAAATGTGCGAGAGAATTGCTAATTTCTTGCAGGTTCTGGGAAGTCGTACACCCTCAGCTGCATGCTTGAGAATTGCCTGCTTCCCAGTCCGGATATGGGCAAGCTCGACTCGCCTGTTGCTGGGGTAGTTTTCCACTACGATGTCAATTCCACTCCTTCTCCCGCAGAGGCCGCCCACCTGTGTTCCCGAGGCGTTCAAGTCAACGTGTTCGTCTCCAAAAGCAACGAACGGGTTCTGAGCAAGGCGTACAAAGAGCTCGGCGATGTTCACGGCAACCTGAATGTTCAACCACTCATGTTTCGCTCCTGCGATCTCAGCTCGGAACGCATGCTGAAGCTGATGGCTGTGGCTACCAAAGAAGGCCCACCGCCACTTTACATGGAAGTCGTCAAGCGCATTCTGCGTGACATGGCCATCGAATCTGACGTTTTTGATTACCTCAAATTCAAAAAGTTGTTATCTGACGAACGACTTACGAACGATCAAACTTCGCCCATGAGTCTTCGTATCGGTCTGCTGGAGAGCTTCCTGGATCCTGCCAGTCTGTTGGGTTCTGGACAGAGTTTCAATGGAAAGAACTTCTATGGTCACAAACATGGTGCGGGTAATACTGGGTCCTTTGCTCCTTTGCCTGGAAGTCTCACCATCTTTGATCTCAGCGATCCTTTTGTGGATTCCTCAACTGCCTGCTTGTTATTTGATATGTGTCTTGGTTTGGTTAAGGAGCAACGACCGGAAGCTGGTCTTGTCATTGGACTGGATGAGGCGCATAAGGCAAGTATATCTGGGTCGGTGACTTGTGTGGCTGCGGTGCTAACGTTACTTACCTAGTATATGAACACCTCGACTGCGGCAGATCTTTTCACAGATAGTCTGCTTACAACTATTCGAGAGCAACGCCACAACAGCAGCCGTGTAAGTACAGAATGCTGTATACGGCCTGACATAAGGTCGTTGCATCTTTGCTCTCTATCCCAAACTGCCGGGACCCGCTACTGGGAACGGTTTTGCTCGCAGTAGCGCCATAGTTTCAGAGAGAGCGCTGCCATCCGTTGTACTGTTCATAACCTTGCTGACATCTCCTCCTTTCTTTTCAGGTGCTCATTTCCACACAAGAGCCTACGATTTCCACGAAGCTGCTTGATTTATGCTCCATGACCGTAGTCCACCGATTTTCGTCCCCGGCATGGTTCGATTCCATCAAGAAACATCTGGGCGGTGCTTCCAAGATGGTCTCCACTACTGAGTATCAGAACGACATGTTCGAACGAATCATCGATCTCGACGTCGGTGAGTCTCTGGTTTTTGCTCCATCTGCCTTTGTTGGGATGCAAGATGATATGGTTACGAAGCTGGGTGCAGTCGCCTTGAAGATGAAAACAAGAGCCCGACTTGGGACTGATGGCGGAATGAGCAAGCTTGCTTCTGGAATTGTAGGTGAAGCGGAAGTTCTCTGCGAATCGCTGCACAATGCGCTGTGAAAGGCGCAGTTTCAGCGCAGGAAAGAAGAGCGAAAACGACCGTTCTAAAAGCTTGGGCATGTAGCTGTTCTTGAATGTTCTGACTTTTGCTTTTTGTTCGCTACTTCTGCTTTCAATACGCATTGAGAAAAGCCAAACTTCACGGTTACTCCAGAAACGCATTTGCAAAGCAATCATTCCTGGCTGAAAGCGTCACAGGGGTCAGCCCTTGCAACGAAGTTGTCAATTACATACCCAAACATCCAGAGTTGCCTTCACAGCAATCCCTGAAAGGAACACAAGTGCCCCCTTGGCTGCTTGTGCCACAGCCAATGTTAACGCAGTATAAACCTGTATTCGCCCCACAGTCGATATTATAGTTACAAGAGATCGCGTCGGAAGGGCAATCTGGTGCCACGCTGGAAGTGTGGCACCGCCCACCTCCATCAGCTTTACCCGGTGAGCAGCGACAGTTGGGAGCACAGCCTCCGCTGCCGAGTTCGCCGTTAGGATTGTTGCAGAAGGGAGTTACGACCAGGGAACTATGAGTGTCTGCCAGCATAATGCGAGAAATATCATGGTAAGAATACAGCATTCATGCTTAAAGGGTAACGAACGGTGGTGTGTTTGCTGGCGCTGAGGAGGTCGTTGTAGAGGACGTTGTTAGCTCGGTGCTTGATGAGCTGCTCGTCATACTGCTGCTGGACACGCTCTCGGAAGTCGTTGAAGAGGATGTAGTTGTAGAGGATGTAGTTGTAGAGGATGTCGTTGTGGAGGATGTCGTTGGAGATGAAAGCGGCGAAGAGGAAGTTGACGTGTGGCTCGTAGCTGTAGTGAGGCTGGAGCTCTTTCGTGAAGTTGTTTGGCATCTCGTGGTAGTTGATGTGGTTGGTGTCGCGTGCTTTTCCGTACTTCTACAGACCGCTCCATCGACCTGCGAGTTCTTGACTGGCGCATTGAGTGTTTGCTTGAAGTAACACTGCTTGGTCTTCTGGTCGTGACTAATCTGAAAGTGAAGCAGATCAGAGGCTGCGAAGTATCGGAGTATGTATCTACTAACCGCGACGCATTTGCTATCAGACTTGCATCTTTCGAGGCATTCATCGAAGCAAGTCTCTTTCGATGCCTTGTAGTCGCCCTTCGGGCGATCTACGCCTTTCTCAATTTTGCACGCGAGTGAGCTGACAGAGCTGCAAACAGCAAAAGGGACTGTGAAGAGCGTCGCGTATATGGAAAGCTTCATCTTTGGTGAGTGTCAGGGGAGGTTCAAGCGGGTGAGAAGGTCGAGATGCGAATGCAGTGTTTTATTATGTAGCACCAGCAACGCAAGCCACTGTCCTGCCAGACTTTCTACTATCCTGTTTCGTAGTTAGGCCTCCGGATCCTTCTACACATGTGGCGCGACCCAGCCAACCAGCGACATGGCTTTGGACTCTGGACCGCAGACTTGGCATGACTGCATGGCGCTAGGTCCGGAAAAGGCACCGGACGGACCTTTCGACTCGAGCACGCCCTCATTTTCGCCAGCTGTAACAGAATCGGAATAGAGCTGCTTATTGGCACTGCAGTATCGTTGTTGACTTTACTTGATGGTTCATCTGATTCGCTCCAAGGCTCGTTTCTTCCTGAGTGTGTAAGTGAATGACTAGGCCTTACTAAGCCATATCACCCCTTTCTGGAGGGAAATCGAGGTTTACTATCTTCAACGCTACATCCTTTGCCGCCATCACTCTCGATGAGTCCCAATTGTTTTTTTTTTTGGTTCTGGCGCTCGTGGTCGAAAAGAAGTGGTGGGACTCTTTTGATCATTTGTGGATGACTCCTGGAATAAGCAGATCCTAGATCCTCCATGCTGCCCTAAACTTGCTGACATCAATTATCGTCCCTCGCGTCACTGAGATGTGTAGCAGGAAGTTGAAGTTCAGCCCACGGAGGAGGAGATTGCTGCGGAGGCGGAACAGCTACGTGCAGATGAAGAGCTTGAGTCTCTGCTCTTGAGAATGAAGGAAGAGTGCTTGAGAACTGGGAAATGACGAGTGGGAGAGGACCAGCATGGTAAGAAAAGCAGACCTCGGAAAATACTCATTCGGCGTCTCTGGAATCTCGAGCGACCACGTCCATCACATTGGACCTGCTCGTCAGCCATGCACGGCATCACCAACATACTTCGCAAGTGCCAGCATCTTCTCCTCCTGCAAACGCCGGCCTACAAGCTGAATAGCAACAGGGCCTCCATGGTAGATCTCCGGGTCATATGTGTCCTGCGTCTTCTGGTCCACATCGTTCACCGGCTTGAAATCTGCCAACTGCTTGTCGATGCTTTTGTCCACATGTGTGATCGGAACAGTGACGCTGGTGTAGTCCAGCACATTCACGAACGTACTGTACCCGTAGTATGTGTACCCATTCGGTGGCCGAGCAGCCGAGAAGGGAGCCAATGGCGAGATTATAGCGTCAACCGGCCTTCCCGTGTTTGTGAGGGATGCCGTGGAGTTCCAATACTCCATATAGTCTTTCTGTGCCTCTCTCTTGGCGATGTTAACGGCCATGATCTCGCTTGCATTGGCAGGCGGCTTGTCTGCGAGCATGATATCCGGCGCTGGGACTTCGCCAGATAATGCAAAGTCTTTACGGCAGTCCGCTCCGCCGTCAAAGTCCCAGCATTGTGCACAGATTTGGTTCAACCTGGCGTGAGGGACCGTTGGACTCCATTCAATGACTTGGTGGCCCAGCTTTTCAATCGCTTTTACGGCAATATCTACGGCACGTGCCACAGGAGGATGGACCGTACAAGTACCATCGTGGCGCATGACCGCAAAGGAGAGCTTGCTGGGTAGTATCTCGGCTTCTTGTCTCCACGGGATCTCGTGTACCAAAGGATCGTGAAGCCATGGGTTCGTGCTTAAGAGGGCTTGGAAAACTAGTCTCAAAGCACCTGGCGATGTTGCAAGCGGCCCGACTACGCTCAAGATACTGTTCGCTCCGTCCATGCTGTTCGCCATGCCTTCGTAAGGCAGCCGTCCTGCCTAGATATACAAACTTAGCACCGCTCGTAGTTACTTTCATTATGACGCACGTACCGAAGGGCGAATGCCAAAGAGTCCGGAGAATGCGGCAGGAATGCGTATGGAACCTCCAATGTCTTTGTAATGACTCAGTCAGTACTTCGTAGAGATTCTGACCGGATGCGATACTGACCTGTCCCAAAACCAACGACGCTGCCCCGACCACTGATCAAAGCACCTTCGCCACCCGAGCTTCCACCAGATGAAAGGTAGCGGTTCTTGGAGTTCTGAGTATATCCAATGATGTTATTTATCGTCTCGCCAGCCATCAAGGTATGCGGGACGCTCGTTTTGACATATAGAACTGCTCCAAGACTCCGCAACTCGGTGACCATAAGTGACTCGAACTTTTTCTCCTTGCCGGTGTCTTTATTGCCTTGGAAGGTGCCTAGCCAACCAATATACCCCTACGTCTGTCAGTCGATCTCTTCGCGCTCATCAATCTTGACGGTCTCACCATGCTAGTTTCTACATCCTTCACGTGGAACTGATCCTTGAGCGAAACAGGCAAACCGTGAAGAGGACCAACTGGCTTCTTGTGTTCAGCAAGGTACTTGTCCAGAACCTCTGCATCAGCAATAGCGGCATCGAAGAAGATTTCGTGAAGGCAGTTCACATGTTGATGAACGACAGCAGCACGGTGGCAAAAGGCTTTGGCAACGTCAACGGAGCTCCAGACTCCAGTTGTAGTGTTCTTGACAATGTCAACAGCATCCGACTCAGTGATCTCCACCTCGCTTTTGCTCAGATACTGCTGGATATATGGGCCAGTGATGTCCAGCTGTTTCTCAGCCGATGGAATGTCTGCTATGCGCCATGCTGATGGGATCAAAGCCAGGACCGAGTCAGCTTTATGCTTGCCAGCGGTCTTCCAGTCCATGTTGATTTACAGTTTCAGAACTGTAATGTGTCGTCCAGTTGAAAATGATTTCTCTATGCTTATATAGCTTCAGGAAACTGGTTACCAGAAGAGGAAGGAGTGAACTATCAAGTTCGCGGTCTCTTGTCTGTATACACTTCGACCTTCCCAATCGGTGGGCCGCTGACGAGCTATGTAGAGCTCTTGGCCGACATCGGAGAGGGGAATGGAGCGCGTCCATCACGACGAGATAATTGATAGGCAAGGAGCAGCTCCTATCTGCCGAGCGGCCAAGCAGTCGCTTGTTGGTGATATGAGATCTCAGATCACCGGAGAGGATGATGTGAGAATGATGTGAGGCGACGTGAAGTTGAAGTGAGACGGAGCCGAAGATCGGACCGAGGAGAGCCTCATCTGCCGGTATGTCCATACCACTGACATACCACTCCCCGCTCCACCATCTCCATCATGCAGCACTCTCTTCAGTCCGCGGATTTTCGGAGAAGCAAGAACTCCGAAGAAGCTGCTTACGCATCGCATTTGACATGGCTGAGTAACAGCTGGTGTGGCGAGGGCAAAGGGTTATTGGATTCTGGGCAAGTGTCTTCTCCGCACCCCAGTGAACGCCGCACAGCCAACTGAAGCGCTCTCGCAGCCTCTCCATGCATTGGAAGAGGATTAAACGTCGAGAATTCTCCAGCTTTGCGGGGATCCAGACAATAAAGTTCAGAGGACAGGCCATGACCGTAGCTCCTCTCGCAGTGAGACGATCTTCTTAAGCGTGGAAGGACTGCAACACGTCAAGCTGGTCAGGTTTGACCAACATGAAAAGGATGTGAGCGAGACTTCAAACCATCTGGCTGATCATCCGCTATTCTGCCAAGGAAGACCATCAAGTCATCACTTCCCTTCGTCAAGGCTGGAAACATCACATCAGGAACAGGAAAACAAATTGTTTGAGACTTGCTCTCATTCGTGTCTCTTCTAAAGTAAGAAGAGCCATGGGTAACACCTTTTCTGGTGATCAAAACTTGCAAAATTCCCAGCAAAATTCCAGGAAACAAAGACATTGCACCAGCCAGTCAGGACCGTTTCCTGGCGGTATAAGAGGCTTCAGCCATGTGTGTGGATCTTTCTGAGGAATCTCGGTTCCTTCATGAACCTCCCAATCTCGAAGATATCAAGAGGGAAAAAAAAAGGAAAAAAAGAGCAATCACGATGTTTGTCGCACTTACATCGCCAAGCCGCATCAATCCTCCTCGCTCTCCTCACTCTCAATGACCGGGTGCTCTGGCGCTGGAGCGTCCTCGGGTGGGAGAGTATTGGAACCTCCCATGACGATATCTTCATCGTTGGCCTGGGAGTGCTGAACATCGTCCATGTCAATCTCATCCTCGTGCTGGGAGTACTGGAAATCCTCCATGTTCTCCTCATCATCAGAATCCACAACCACAGCGTTCGGAACCTTGGGATGCTTCTTGCGGCCAGTCCGGGGTTTGGTCTTTCGTGTCGGGCTCCCGGTTCGACTCTCCGGCTCCCACAGCTTGGGATCAAGCTTGAAGTCTTTGATATCGAGATGAGGGACTTTTGTGAGACCGTTCCTGTTCTGCCAGTAATCGGTCATGTATTGCGTGTATGCATTTCCGAGCAAATCCATGCCGTAAAGCTGTTCTGCATTTTTCTGGTTGCTCTTCCATCGCGCCACAAAGTCAATCACGTATTGTGTGTCTTCAACACCTACCGCGAGTGTCATGTCTTTCCCTGAGCATACGACTCGTCTCGAGCCAACCATTCGGACAAAAGATGCTCGAGCTTTGGGATCCTGGCGCATCCGCTGCCAGACTATGGTTCGCAATGCGTCGTATGTGCGATACCGGATATAACACCCGGCGCCTGCCCACTCGTGCAAATCATAGTGCTTATAGCAGTCGTTGAAATACTTAGCCGTCGTTTGATTCCAAGGGCTTCGCAGGATCTGTAACATGAGCTTATCCGGAGAGATCGGAGGAACATGAACTCCTTGTGGCGTATCTGACACGAATTCGACGCCGTCTGAGCCAGACTCATTTTCACATGCAAGCATCATCACTTTCCAAAAGAAAAGCGCCTGCTCCATACAAGTGAACCT
This sequence comes from Ramularia endophylla, assembly GCA_002116395.1. Classification (NCBI taxonomy): domain Eukaryota; kingdom Fungi; phylum Ascomycota; class Dothideomycetes; order Mycosphaerellales; family Mycosphaerellaceae; genus Ramularia; species Ramularia endophylla. The sequence continues at coordinate 16,945 of MWSQ01001884.1, read as the reverse complement.
GTAACCGTGGTTACCGAAGAACTCGGGTACTCTGAAGACAACAGGAGCATCCATCCTGAACGGTCGGAGATCCTTGTCGGTCGTGTTGAGTGCAATGACGAGATATTTGGAGTTTTGCACAATCTCATTCGACGGCTTCGACTTCTTGCACGGCGGGGAACTCATTCCCGACGTGGGCGCTGGTCCTCGTTCGGAGGCCGTGGCACGCCGGAGATCGTTCTCCTTTTCCGCGCGCTGTCGATTGTCTTCTTCTCTCACTTTCCGCTTCCTCGCAGCATTGGTGTCGCTAACCGGAGCTGTGAAGCGGTAATCCATGTCGCTACCAGCCGCATTGTTGCCGGAGAAATGGTCGATGTCTTGCCGCTTACTGTTATCCATCTTGAAGTGGACTTCGTACTTTTTGAGAGTAGGATTTCTTCCGGTGAAGTGAGGCTGATATTTGATGCTCGGTTCTGATACGTGGTTGAGGTTGCAGAGAGGACCGGGGTTCCTAACTGCTTCAAGCTGGATCTGTCGAAGTTTCGAGACAAGAAGGAGTTGTTTGATGGTGGGTGGGGAGTAGGGTGTGTGGGCGGATGACGAATACTTCTTTGGACATTTGGCGGGCGAACAATCCCTCCGGTGAAGTGATGTCGATGCTTGACGCTTGAAGTCGGGCTTGTGAGCAGGGTGACAGCAGGTGGCTGGCGATGCCTGTGTCAGCCGCGGTTGAAGCAGAGTGACGGCAATGTCGCTGCTCTGCCAAGCTTGTCTTCGGAGCAGTTGCGGTGGAGGAGAGTGACGGCAACGTCGCTACTCTGCCAAGCTTGTCTTCGGAGCGGTTGCGGTGGAGGAAAGTGACGGCAATGTCGCTACTCTGCGAAGCTTGTCTTCGGTGTGGTTGCGGTGGAGGGGGATTGCTAGCAATGTCGCTGCTCTGCCAAGCTTGTCTTCCGAGCGGTTGCGGTGGAGGTGAGGTGACGGCAATGTCGCTGCTCTGCCAAGCTTGTCTTCGGAGCGGTTGTGGTGGAGGTGAGGTGACGGCAATGTCGCTGCTCTGCGAAGCTTGTCTTCGGTGTAGTTGCGGTGTAGGGGGATTGCTAGCAATGTTGCTGCTCTGCCAAGCTTGTCTTCGGAGCGGTTGTGGTGGAGGTGAGGTGACGGCAATGTCGCTGCTCTGCGAAGCTTGTCTTCGGTGTGGTTGCGGTGGAGGGAGAGTACTAGCAATGTCGCTGCTCTGCGAAGCTTGTGTTCGGGAGAGTACTGATGTAGCGGGTGAAGTTACAGGGAAACAGCTGCGCCTTATCGGTCGGCGAGGAACTTCACACCAGCGGCTTGTGTGAATGATTGACGTTCAGCAAGTGTCACATGCTCGAGCAAACAGCGCTGCCATTCCAGGGTTTCTCAGGTCTTCCAGAATAGCAAGTCAACGACTTGGTATTAAGGCCGGATTGTGGAAATTACCCAAGGAGATATTCCCGTCGTTATCTACCCCATGCCCTGTCGCCCCCTATTCAGGACACTGAGCATCAAACATCGACACCACTTTACCGGAAGGACCTTACTCGCCCGGTAAACACCGAAGAACATTGCTAGCAATTTTCTCTAATCGCAACTGCTCCGAAGACAGTCTTAGTAGAGCAGCGACATTGCTAGCAATCTCCCTCCACTGCAACCGCAGCAATCTCCCTCTACCGTCACCGCATATCCCTCCACCGCAACCACACCGAAGACAGTCTTGCCAGGGTAGTGACATTGCCATTGCCATTGCCATCACTCTCCCTCAGCCGCAACCACACCGAAGACAGTCTTGGCAGAGTAGCGACATTGCCATTGCCATTGCCATTACTCTCCCTTAGCTGCAACCACACCTAAAACAGTCTTGGCAGAGTAGCTAAGCGCTGTCATCCTGCTTACAAGCCCGACTTTAAGCGCCAAGCTGGACATTACTTTACCGGAGGGATTCACTTTCTCATCAAACGACCAACTACGGCTACCGGCAGCGCGCGATCTCACACGAAAAACGATAAAGCTCCACCTACAAAGTCAATGTGCTATCTCACACCCATCTTGAACTGAACACACGTTGCCATCTCGTCATGCCGCCCGCACCACTTGGTGTGAGACTAGCTCGAGAGGACGCAGACGATGCAAGTCCAATCAAACTCAATGAAGATGGTACTGGCTTAGCAAAGGATTCGCATCCATTTGCGCTCACAGCCCAAAAGGCTCATCCCACTAATGTGGCCGGATACGTGGACATGGCGGCCAGCGACGTCCGCCTGACATGTCTGCCGCCAGCTATCATCGCTGTAATTTTGGCGGACAGACAATTCTTCGCTGCCCACAATCGCATTCCGACGCTCGTCAAATTCCACAAATTGAGGAAGAATGGAGGCTTCGGAGACGATTCACCAGAGAAATTGGTTGATGAATTTGGAGCCCTCCCTGGACGCATCCAGTCGCGTGACATGGACTTGTATGCAGCACGTATCGTAAACGCGCAGATCGTCGAACTCAAGAACATGTACAAAATCCGCACGAGCGAAGACAACAAGACCGCAGACCCGGTCTTGTTTGCGAAATTGGAAAAGGCTCGCAAGCAGTCCTGGGCGAAGTTCCAAGCCAAGTCGGATCTTGAATATAAGGTAAGACCGCAGACGACGCTCCAAAATACAAATTCCCCTCAAGCTGGTCGGGAATGGACACGTCCGATGACAACGTCCTCGAGACAGCCAATCGGAACTTGAATCTTGATCAGTATGCTCGCGCCGAAGCTGGCAAAACAGGAAACAAGAACGACTGGCACACAGCTCAAGATAGTACTTTCATACCCATCGCACCGGCATTCGTGGCAGAAGCCCACAAAAGCAAGGCTGAAAAGAACCGAGCCGAGGGAGCGGAGAACCTCCTCAAACTCATCACCCAAACATCTCCTTCTGAGCCTGTGGATTACAAATTCGGAATGACTTGTTGTCGCTCTCCTAAGGCGTTTGGCGAAGAGCGAGAGAAAGAAGCTAGGAAAGGCGTACACAACACAAACTTAATTCTTAAGATGAATTCCCCGGAACACTACATCCTTCAGGGTACGCCGACGCCTCGCTCCATCACAATCTCGTCCAACGTGCTTGACTGGTCCACCAAGAGGGATTTCGAGAAGCAGCTAGGGTGGGCACTAGGCCTCCACAAGGTTTACATGTTCTTATTGCATACCAAGCTGAAGTTCAGCGATGGGACCGAGATCTATCTAGACGCCGACATCCAGTTCTCTGCCATTTACGATCAGATCAAACAGACCCACCACGACGGCCAGACAATCAAGGTCACATACAATACCCAAGTCGATTGGGACGTACATGCGGAGGGCGATATCATCGAACCTACAGAGGTCACTGTACCACCAGCTAGACAACATGCAACAATTGAGAATGGTGCGATCGTCCGTCTGGTACAAGAGAAACCGGTCCCTCAGGGAATTGTCCAAGATGGTCAAATCGATGCAGCCTTGGAAGCCCAAGCAAGCAAAGAAAAGACATGCCAGGCACTTCTGGTTACCTTTGATCCACTGCGGCCGGGGCTACACGCTTTCAAATACCTCAGTGTCGTAAGTAAAGGTCTTGATGCGCAAGCTCTCATGAAATGGTTGGGTAATGGTAAAGCGAAAGATTCATTCAGCACCTTCGAGGGGATCGCGGCTCAGATACGAGATGATGTCGAAAACATCCCTGGGCTGAGGCATGTTAAATTCACCGATATGCCGACTGATCCCATGCAAAACTTCTTGACCAAGAAGGCCATGAACGCCAGCAGTACGATGAGGCACAAAGATGCTGCAGCCCGCGACACGGATCGTGACACTGGGAACCTCGCAACAGACAGGAGCCCAAAGGCGACTGAGGAAGAAGTTTACCAAAACGATAATATTGAGAACAAAGCAATACAGCGCGTGTTTGATGCAAGTATGTCGATTGGTGGAGTGCCGGTTTGATGGCTAGGAATTTGGCAGGCGCAACAGAGGCCTCCGATAAGGATCTCTCGAAGTATCCATCCAGCAAAGGAAAGGGTAATCGGCTGCTTCGCTAGAAATTGCCAGATCTCATAGCACTGCTCTTGTACGACACCCAGCTCACAGGCAGCCAATGGATGTGCACTCGTGCCACAGGTGAGGGAGCATGCGAAGAGTCGAAGAAGGATGATTCACCTTTCCCAGAATGGCTGAAAATGATGATATGTCCGAAGACTGGCGGTGGTTGGTTGATGGATGTTCCGGGGCTCGGCAAGGCAGACAAGGCAACCTGACCCCCTGAGGGTGTTGTTGCTATCACCCAGATCGATGAAGCCCTGAAGAACCAAGCGAGCAATGACAAAGCGTGCTAAGCTCTGCGGCTTACTTCTGATCCACTGCGGCGGGGGCTGTTCGCTTTCGAAAGCTTGTGAGTGCATAGCCAGAGTTCTTGACGACAGTGCAGGCAGATTAAGACATGCCACAGGAGTTGCCAGTCTGCTTTGGCAAGCAGCACTCACATAAGAATCCTCGGCGACCTCCTATTTGACTTTCATTTGACCAAACTAAGGTGGAATACACAAAACAGGTATCGGGTCTTCTCGACCTCACCTCACGATCACGAAGGCAGACCACTTAGCGTTGAGAAGACCTTAAAAGTTTGTTAGTTATATCTTCTGATTTCCAAAGAAATTCCTACCTAGGAAATTCCCACCTCGGAGGAATAAAGAGAGTCGACCAGGCCTTGAGCTCTTTGATCACTGCTGTGACGGGCAAGGACTGATTCTTCCACTCCGTTCATCCTCTTGCTAGCCTTCTTTTACCGCAGGTTTCCGCCTCTCTAGATGTTCTGTTCCTATAGATCCATCTCGTCCCAATTCTTGACCTGGAAAATACTATTCGCAGACGAGAGCAGAGACTTCTACGGCTTCCTCCCTATTTGCATTTCCATTCCCTCAGTTTTGGATCCCAGGAATAGTCTTCGCAGCCCCACCGCCAAAGTACCGCAAACACTGGTATCACAAACCACGAAAAGATAAACCAGTATGTAGCAAGCATGGGATCCGGTAGTCGAGAGAGTAATTGGGCTGGGAGCGGGAGGTTGTAGCCACCGGAATGTAGCATAGTCATGCACCAGCATGTCATTGATAACAGTAGATTTACCAGCAAAAGTAGCTGTTCTGGTCGAGAAAGAGATCGTCTAGCAGTAGTCTGAAGAGGTCGTCCGGGAACGGTTTCTTCCTGGGAGATTTGTGGCTTGGACATTGTAAATGGCTGGCTGCTGAAGCTGGATTGTGGAAGGTTTCCTCAGAGGCGAGAAGAGATGGGAGAAACTTGAAGAGTAGAGAGAGATGGAGGAATTCGAAGCCGGAAGACATTGAATGAGGTCAGAACTGGAGGGCTTGCGGATTGGAATGTCTTGATTTGTTGGAGCTGCGAAAGTTGACAGCTGAGCAAAGCATTTAGTGGAAGAAATGGTCGAGTGAGCGACATCGATGCCTAGAAATTTATGTCTGCCGATCAGCCGTTGCGACCGCCCATTTGACTGGTACGCGAAGGATTTAGATAGATGATCCGGTCCTTCCCAAATGGGAAATTCTGAACTTCTGCGGGATCTACATTCCTTTTGGGTTTACAACTTAGAGATAAGTAGGCTGCTGCGACCTGCAAGTGTTACTACAACGAAGGCCACAGACTTCGACAAGCCACAATCCAGACGCACTGGGCAATGCGTGTGCTTGGAGCAGACGTTCACCACTTTCTGACTGCCACGCCGATGATGAACAGCGCCATCGACATCGCGGGACAGCTACGCCTGCTTTGGGTGGCTGCAAAGCAACATCAAACGGCGACAATGACCCCAGAGCAGGCAGAAGACCCCGAGAAAATGCGGACGAAGTTTTTCAAGAAGCCATGGAAAATGTGGTCCAACTACTGGCGTAAGATGAAGAGCAAGAACATTGCGCCCAGCGACGAGCGGCTTCTCGAGCCGATAGTTCTTGAATCTCTTGTGGCTTTGCTGCGGTGCCCGAATGTCGGCGAAATATCGCAATATTTCCGCCACCTCAAGCAACTACTTTGCCTGCGGCGGTCAGGCACAACGCAGATGAAGTTAGATCCCAGCAAGCCAAACTTGGATGCCAATTGCATCGACCTAAAGGGTAGGATACTAAGTTTCGCTGTCAAGGAAATGCGCTTGAGACTTGATGAAAAGACAGCGAGGAGGGAGCATCTCACATGGCATGCCCTGTACGTCCAAGAGTATGAGCAGGCGTTGGAGGCTGGTGCAATGGACGAGCTCAGTCACCCACTATACCGTAAGGAGTGCCAACCAGCCGTGACGAGCGCTTTTCGCAAGTTGACTATGCTGTCTGCTTCAAATCTGATGCCGCGGCTGAATGCGACAGTGTAGATGGAAGCATGCGTTAGGTTCTCTCGACCTCTCCTCTGGGTCACAAAGGCAATTTGTAGCAACTCAGACGCTTAGTCAGACCATTCAGCGCCGAGACGATTTCAAAGATTCGCTAAAGAGCTAAATATCATTTCTAATTCATTTTCTATTAGCCATTGAGATAAGAATCACTCCCGCATTGTTCCTTGCGATCTATCCTTGCGATCTACTCACTCTGCCATGCAACGAGCGACACTACTAATGTAAAGAATCTCAATAGTTCCAAAAGCTCCGATTGTCTCGAGAGAGCCATATTAAGCAAGTTGACACAATTGACAACTTGTCCGCATTGATGGATCTCATTCTCATAGCTATGCACTATCTAGACATTGCCTATGACTAATGTCTTCTGCTATCGAGCTATCAAGTCGGATGGACTCTAGTAATGCAGCATCATTTTACCCTTAGCTCACAGCTGCATCTCCACTATACAGATCAGCCTCAACGCCTCTTATGTTCCACCTATAATGACGATCATATGCGATGCCATTGGGAATACTGCTCCTTTTTTCATCAATGACACCACAGAGACTGTCTCTTAACTTTCGCGAAATGCACTCACAGGAATGTTTCTTGGCAACCCCTATTTGACTTCCATTTGAACCAAGGTGGAGTAAACAAACAGCTGTTAGGTCATCTCAGCCTCACCTCGCGACCACAGAGGTAGGCTATATCAACTCAGAGATCTAATCGGACCACTCAGCATTGAGATGACTCCAAAAGTTTGTCAAACAACTTTTCGCATCCAAGAATTTCATTTTCCATGAATTTCAGCTCTCGTTCGAACATTTACAGGTCATTGGAAGACAACTTTTGTTCTTAGCGTCTCAGATGGGCTGCATCTACGATTCTGTTGTCGTGAGATTGCGTAGTATACTTCCCGATCTATCTGCTGGAGTGAAGAGAAACATGTAGTGGGCCAGTATTTTCACATGCTAAAACTTTCGAAGCCCCTGATTACTAACCAGATTTCAAGTGAAAGTCCCCGAATATTCGCCACACATCTCCAATCTCAAACGAACAGAAAAGTTGTATGCCCAGGTCTTACAACTATCTCCACCACATAACTCAGCCTCAGTGACGACTAGGTTCGAAGCCACAATGTGTTACAATGTTCCATAAAAAGCGCCTAGGGTGACACGAGCTGAGCTTGTGGAATGGAGAAGCTGATACGCTCTGGTAGCAACATTCCTTCACGCTATCATCCTCACGAATCAATCTCACTAGAAGGCTTGGCTACAGTAGCACAGTGTGATCGAGTTGCTGTAGCCCTTCGGTGAGACACGCCTGAAGCAGACTTATCTGACACCGGTGAACATAAAACCCTAACAAGAAGGATGACATCAACTCACCGGTGAGAACAAGAGTCGAACAGATCCATGCATCGAGCCCACCGGTGAGTGCTGAGCGCCAACAAATACCTCAGCTCTAAGGACGCCGACATTTGGAGGAGTCCAAAGTGATATAAAGGAGTCGCATTCGAACCATCCATCCATCCATCTACAGCCAACTTCCATTTTCACTCGAACAAACAAACAAACAAACCATTCAATCATGCATTTCTCAACCATCACAGCGTTTACCATCACGTTCCTCCTTAGCTTCGCCAAAGCCGACAACTGCATCGAAGGTCTCGACTACTGTGGCTATAATCTCTTGAAAAAAGGTACACCCTTACCACAACGTTCTCTAAAATCCCTCGTCCGACTTTGCTAACACAACCGACCTGCAGGAAACTACTACAGTGACATCGTCAAAGCCTTAGCAGCCGACGGCCAACCAGACGATTCGAACCGCGTCAACTACTCTTTATTCCACTGTGGTGGACCTGATACCATTCCAGTGCAGAAGTACTGCGGGATCAACAAGTGTGCTGATGGTGGCTCTCGTAAAGACGATTTCTGTAACAACTGAGAAGTGGTTGTGAATGAGGTGCAGATGCTGTTCGGTGATTGTATTGGAAGAGTGGGAAAGGGAGTGCAGGTTCTTGAGGGAAAGTGTTATGAGCGAAGAACCAGAAACCATCTTCTTGTGATCAGAGAGTCGTAGTGCATATGCCATCAAATACACAGGCAATTCATGTATCGACAAATGCTAGTGAGGTCAGACTTACTGCTCTGAACATCCTGCTTCAAAGCGTCTTCAACAACGGCAATAGCCTCAAAATTCCCTACGCTCCGCCCGCGATAGCCATAGGAGGAGTAGCAGCTGGAAACAACCTCTCCTTCTTCATCAAAACCGCACATACCACAATCACACCCCCAGCCACCACACTGAAGATATACACTCTTCCAATAGCTTCCGTAATACCTCGCACAACAGCCTCCTTCATCTGCTCACTCAAGCCCTCAAACAAGACACTATGCGAGCCCGCAATAATACCCCCAACCTCCGTACCATCGAACCCACTCCCAACCAACACCCGCTCCAAATTCATCCTCGCACAACTCTGAAAGATCTGCCCACCGATAAGTAGACTAGCCATGTTGAATCCAATCTGAGACAAGTTAAGCATGGAAATAGCACGCTGAACATCCAGACCCGAGCCTGTGCGGATCATAGTTTTGACGCCTCCGACTGTGTAGCCAGCATTAAAAATCAACCCGGTTCCGGCTCCGAGAAGGATGCTATAGCCGTAGATATTGGCTGCGGAGGTGGTAGGCGTTACGGTGTGCATGGCTGCTGCTCCGGATACCATCAGGAGACCAGCGGTCAGGTAGAGTGTCCAGCTGAGAAGGAAAAGCGTGTTAGTAACGATTGTAGGATGGCTTTTGAGAACGTACTAGTACTTGAGTTTCGGGAGAAGTGTCCCTGAGGCTAGGTTCATTGTTGCGAGGAAGATGATGTATGGTAGTAGTCGTACAGCTGCTAAGATGGCGGAGTCTCCTTGGACGAATTGGAAGTAGATTGGGATGTAGTATAGCGGGACATAGATGTTGGTAGCTGCCATGGCGGTTGCGATGTTCAAAAGAATCAGAGTCCAGTCGTTTAGGATGTGACCGGGTGGAAATTGCCGGGTTTCGAGAGTGGTGAATAGGCAGAAGTATTGCTGGATTAGCATGACTATCCCGAAGAGTCCTCCGACCACAAACAAAGCGACAGTGCCGCCGGTGTTCCAAGCCCAGATCCCACCTCCAAAAGTCAGCGCTACGGTGAAGCATGCGAAGAAACTAGAGAGAGTCAAGAAGCCGGCGATATCTAGTGCTTTGACTCTGTCAAGAACTGATGTCTTCGGAGCTCCTGGCGGCGTGACTCCTGGCATTACAAAGAGATATGCAGGAGCACATACAGCGGCGATGACACTGAAGATGTCAGAAAGCACCCGAAATGAGTCCAACGCTGACAAAAATTGCGACTCACAGATTGATGTAGAAAGACCACCGCCAAGTAGCAGCAGAAACAGCAAAAGCTCCACCCACGACCGGACCAAGAATCGCACCACCACCCCAAACAGCACCAATCCCAGCAATGTAGTTGCCACGTTCTTGTTGTGTTGTAGTGAGAGAGAAGAAATTGAGCGACCTAGACAACCCGAGTCAGATGTCCAAATGAGACCAGCAAGACCACAAGGCATACCCAAGAAAGATCCCCGTCCCACCTACTCCAGCGATAGCTCGACCAACAATTAGAGCATTCATCGTGGGAGCAGCACCGCAGAGTGCAGAGCCTGCCTCAAACAACACAATGCTTGCAATGAATATGGGCTTGAAATTAAAGTTGGCGTATAGAGCAGATCTAGGATAGAATGATCAGTACAAAAGCATGATTTTCTCTTTTCCCAACTGCGTTTCAACATACGTAGGCAGAATAGCACACACAGAGCCCAGCGGAAAAGCGGTTCCAATCCAAGTCAGCTTCTCAACCTCACCAAACTGATCAATGACAGCAGCTTGAATGTCAGCAGCGATGGAAGTATCAAGGCCATAGATCAGAGCACCAAGGTAGAGTGAACAGCAAACAATGACCCATCGAAAGCCATGCACTGATCTTGGGGATTCTTCAGGTACCACATCTTCTTCTGCGGCGGGTGTTGTTGAGCCGTTGACCGAAGAGCTCGGTTTCTCGTCCTCTTCTTCTTTGGAGAGGTCGCTCGAGATATTGCGCACAGTCTTTGTAGTCATATCTGGTATTCGTTGTAGGTAGATGGATGGTGATGTGCTTTGAAATTGTGCCGTGTAACGATGGTACGGGCGGATCCGCACTATATATCTCCACTTCGAATCATGCTGTGTGGTCTCGAAAGATCTTCAATTAGCAAGGCAGGAAGTCGCCGACATATCGGCGCTATGTGGGCGGCCAACTTCGCCGCAAAGCCATCTTCATGTCGTGTTAGGTGTAAAAATCGTGCTGTCCGCGTCTCATTCCAGTCTGTATCGAACCACTCGCTCAGAGTCCGTTGACCATTCTAATCTTCTCTCATGTAGCGAGCACTTGTGTAACAAGAAAGCACCCAAGGTGAAATCTACCCCTGTGACAAATGCCTTTTAGCTTCCGCCGCTAACGCTCTTCCATATACCAGAGTGGAGAGAACTTCCTTACATCAGAGTTAAAACTGCCTCAGGATCCCAACTTCTTGAACTCGAAAAGAGTCTAGACAATTGGATTCGTCTGCGCACCGCCACTAGTGGATTGAGATGCAGTCGTTTGTACTGGTTCAGAGATCTGGTGGGTCTGTTGAGACTGTGCGCTCGAAGCAGCAGAATTAGTGTTGGTCAGAGAGGCTTCAGTCGTCAGACTGGGATTGTTGGAGTCATTGCTAGCCATTGAAGATGCAGAAGTCTGGGATTTGGCCATCTTGGCAGCCATGCGTCTCAGGTCGCGCTGCTGCTTATCTGCAAGTCGTGTACTTTCAGACTCCATCGCTGCGTTGTTTTCGTTCAGACCCTGCCTTCGTTTCTCTTCCCTGGCGGTAGCTTTGAGCCATCATTAGCTGAACTCAAGCCCATGCTGAATATTTCGTACGTACCTTCGTCACGATGTTTCCGGCGCAAGGGCAGCGCAGTGCGCTGCGGATGGAACGGCTGGTTCTCCAGAATGAACGCATCACCCAGTATGATATCAAACGGTAGACTTTCCGCCACATGGAACTTGGTGGTACGCATACGATGCATGTTAGATGCACACCAACTGAGGTTGATGGTATCTTCGATCTTGTATTCCTGATCGTTTAATCCAGTGAATACGATGGCGTCCGGACCGTCCCCATCGGGGTCATCTTGTATACGCTCCAACAGAGGCGAGAGATCGTTAGCCTCAATGAACGCTCTGGGAATGAAGTTCGCATCCGCGGCTGTGTCGTACTTGATGCGAACGGGAACGAATCTTGGTGCATCCTCATGGGTCAATGTAATAGTTCCCAGCACATTACTCGGGTTGGTGTCAAAATTGACACCTTGAGCAACACTGTGAGCCACAAGCTCCGCTGCCAGATTCACAGTGTCTTTTTGTTTTTCCCTACCCATTGTGAAAGTGGTAAACCCGGAGATGATTGAGGCGGTCTTGCCTCCAGAGTAAGAAGGCAGCTCCGAAGTCTGCTGCTCTAGCCGCTCCAAGATCTTGGTGGACAACGTATGGTTGTTGAGTGTCGCGAGAGCTAATTCGGCTTGACGAGACTGTACGCCGCGAATCATCAAGCTGGATGATAACTCAATTAGTATACAGCACTTTTCTCATCATCTAGTTGGGGCTACTGACTCGTGAGTAAGATCTTGAACAAGTCGAACGCTGTCGCTGAACCTCTTGTACTCGGCTTGAAGTGTGTCCCAACCCGCCAGAAGGAAGGTCGGGCGTCTCTTGTTTTTGACGAGCTTCTCCTGTCGTTTTGCCAGATTATCTGCGAGCTTCAAGCATCGCCGAATGGCCGTTTCAAGTATGTTCGACACCGAATCTTGACCTTTTATTACACCAATGCAGTGCTCCAACGCCCCAACGCACATGGTGTAGTCTTCGATCAGGCTGGCACGCTCTTCGTTGGTTATGATGCCGACAGAGTCGACAGCGGAACCCCAGATCTGGAAGAAACGACTCGCGCCAATCACTAGACCCGCGAGCTCTGCCATGATGTGCAACGGGAGACAACTGATAGTATTCCTGCGATGTGTGAATTGTCGGGGATGCTAACAGATTAAGAGCGCGAACGGACGGGGATCTGGACCTCGGGGCGGAGTTCTAGATGAAGTGTGGCGCCGCGCCTGCATATGCAGGCTGCCCACGATCTGAGGCTGTGATAAAAGAGGTGGTCCGACTCCGACGCTGGTAAACCTCACTCTCGGCTTTCACAGTTGTCAAGACAGTAGACATGGCGGGACAGCTTCCCAATAGCGAACCGCGGGGCTACCACCGTCTCGCGGATCTCATGGGCCAATACCCAGAGACAGCGATCTTCAGGCGATTTGGCGACCTCAATATGCTCAACATCTTGAGCTTACAGGCTGAACTGATTGATCTACGAGTGGAATTCCGCGACACCTGGGCTGAGGATGATGGTTCCGCAGAGCCGGGTGAAAAGGAGTACTCCACATGGTTCCGCAAACTGATCAAGGCCGAGGATAGTATACAGCTGGATCTGCTCAACAAGATACGCGAAAAGTTGAGATTGTACAGTAAGTTTCGCTCCGTCCATAGCGACCGTCATGCAGATAGCTGAGACCTGCTAGATGAGGCCCTACTCCAAGCGGCTGAGATTCAGCGAATGCGGTTGCCTGAGGAAGCCAACGTCGACTTTTTGCGAGACTGGCTGAATGGAATCGGTGAAGGCGACAGCTTTCTTCATGACAATGAATGTTATACTTGGAACCTCCCCAAGAATTTTCCAGAAACAGAGCACAGATGGCTGAAGCGGGATCTTGTGACCGTTCACGCAGCGCCCGAAGAGCAGGACATATTCTCCAGAATTTTGTCAGCGTCTCTCCTCGACCTGTGGACGTGGCTGCGGTCTTGCCGGAGTCCTCATCGCAGCTATCCGAATGTTGCAGGCCAGCCAGCAACTCGATTTCCAAAAACGTTCGACCCAGCCAGTGGACTTCTTCACTACAGCGAATCAAAGCTGTTAAAGGTCAACAACATCTTCATAAGCGTGGTTGGAGCAGCGATGCCAATCGTGGCCATCGTAGCCTTATACTTCATTAAGACCGAGGGCGGGCGGATCGGCGCTATGGCTGGCTTTACGGTCGCCTTTGCGCTCGTCCTGGCAATCTGCACAAATGCTAGGCGATTGGAGATTGCCGCATCGACCGCAGCGTAAGTACCTCTATTCTTGCTCGTGTGGAGCTGATGCTGACTTCCTGCTCAGTTTCGCTGCTGTTGAAGTTGTCTTCATTGGCAGCGACCTTGGCAGAACCTGACCGTCGGTTCGACTGATGTCCTGAGATCTGCGCCCGTCGGTAATGGTGTTTATCTTGGCTTGGCCGATGTTATAACGTTGGGGGCATGTACCTAGCAAACTAGTCAAAAATGCCGTTCTATCCTCTTTCGACAGTGGTAACCTGACAGCACTGCAACCTTCGAGTTTGCTTGCCATCAGCGAAAAGCCTGATGTGTGAGTCCTCATTAGCGTCTCTGTAACCGTTCCGGTCATGCAGTTCACTCCGGACCTGGTATTACAGTACCTCAGGGCATTACCCCAAATGATGATTCGCCGTAAGCTATCGTTCTCTTCCGCTGACTTCTCCACCAGCGCTTTGAGGGGCTAGGAGCAGGACCATGTGGAAGATGGAGTACGCTGGTTCGAAAGGGTAGGGAATCTTGTTGATGCTTGTCAGAATGGTACTGCGGCGCATTTGGATCCGTGGAATGCTGGCGGTGATGAGATTGGCCTTCTTGGTTGGAATCGGAGCGGAGGTGATGGGTCACACTGAAGAGAGGCCTTGCAAACCATACTCATCTTTATAACCAGACATCATGCCGCATTGAAAAGAAGGCTAGGAAAAGATGCACCAGTCTTATCGTCGTAAAGGTGACCATCTGCCAGATGCGTCTCTTGGTGACTGGAGTGGCAAATGCTTCTCCATCCATCACCCTCAAAACAAATGCGGAGGCCACGTCTTCGTCAATGGAATGGTACATGCCGAGCATGCACTTCTTCGACCATCATTCGCTTAGATGCAGGATTGCAGAGGGATGACGAGTGCGACCAGGGAGGCGACAGCTTGTTTTCCTGGTAGGCCGCGATCTTCGCCATGGTTGTTTTCGCGGGCATGCGTCGCTCGGCGGTTACACCACACTATTAAATCGACAACACCATCTCAGTAACCATCTCTTTCCCTGGAGCCTTTCCCCATGTCAGATGCAAGCACTGGTGACGATGAACACGTTGGACGAGGTGGCGTGGCGTGGCGGGATGAGAACGCAGCGGCCCGCAGCGGGGGCTCATCGGCGTCGGCATCGAGCCATCTTTCATATGACAGTCGCGGAGAGGAGGCCGTGGTGCGGCCATTTCCACAGCACGCAATACCGCCATCCCCTCAGGAAGAGCACCGACGCTTGCATGTTGCTGCAGAATTCGATTATGCACCTCGAAACTATCCCGAACCCGAGTTCCCGGTCCTGAGATCGGTCAACCCCGCCTACGAAGTGACAGAAACGCTCCGATCGCCCATCCTCCCGCTCAGCCCGACGAGCAACTCCTCCGGCAGTCTGGTAGACTTCCCGCTCACGAGATCACGGGGAAATACACAAGAAGCGGCGGTGATAATGGCTACTATGGAGGGGTCACTCCCGGAGAACGATGGGATGAACTCGCTACGGCAGAAACTGCAAGAAGTCAAGCAGCTGGCGGTATCGACCGAGGAGAAGGCGAAGCGGATGCATTTCTTGATGATGCAGGACTATATGCAGCACAAAGTCTCCTTACCCTCACCCACAGCGAGTCCCAGTCCGAGGGCGAGTTGTCGAGATGCACGCCAAGAGATGTCGCCGATGCTGGTGGCGCCTGTAGACCCGAATAATCCATACCATCTTCGTCCCGGAGACCTGGATCCTGTCTTCACTCCCTTGCCAAAGACACCGCGAGATAATGATGTTGATGGCGATCTGGACGAGATCATGGATGACGATACGCCCGAGCTTGGATGCATGCATTATAAGCGGAACGTCAAAGTACAATGCTTTGACTGCTATCGCTGGTTTCCCTGTCGACATTGCCACGATCAGTCAAATGATCTCCCTTTTGCACATAGTTTGAACCGGAAGAAGACGCAGAATATGCTCTGCATGATCTGTCGGACGCCACAGCCTGCCGGGGAAGTCTGTATCAATTGTGGCGAGTATGCTGCGTGGTATTACTGTCCCAAGTGCAAGTTGTGGGATAACGACAACAATAAACGCATCTACCACTGCGACGATTGTGGCATTTGTCGGATTGGTGAGGGACTGGGGAAGGACTATGTACATTGTCGGAGATGCAACGTCTGCATAACCATCGCCACTGCAGATGCACATCCATGTATTGAGAGGGCGACCGAAGGAGATTGTCCACTCTGCCTAGTGGTTTTGTTCGACTCGCGGACTGCCGTCGTTGGAATGCCGTGTGGCCATTACATGCATGGGGAATGCTTCAAAGACCTCATGGCAGTCACATACAGATGTCCAGTATGCAATAAGAGTGCAGTGAACATGGAACTGCAATGGCGAAGACTGGACGATGAGATCAGGGCACAACCTATGCCCGAAGATGACCTGGACGGCATCCTCCCTCCAGCAGTAGCCGACGTCGAACAGAATGGAATAGAAGTGCAAGGCACAGACGAAACAGCACCACCACAAGCTCGCAGACCGCGAGAAGTCTGGATCGGCTGCAACGATTGCGGCAGCAGATCTTGGACCGCTTTCCACTGGCTAGGTCTGAAATGTCAGCGCTGCGACAGTTACAACACCAATCAAATGGCACCCACAGCAGTCTACGAAACAGAAACCGAGCGTTTAATCCGCCAACAACAGATCCATCATCACCATGACTTTACCGGCAATTCCGTCCTCAGAGACGCAGGCATCGGCATCGAAGACGCAGAACCAGAAGCTTTCCCAGAGGAATCTACTCTCCAAGTCCCACCGGAATCTCCCTCCCAACACCCTCTCCTCTCCAGCTCTCCTCGCGCCGGCGCACAGTCTCCAGGAAGATATTTCGTCAGCGATGAAGAACCTCGTCGACCAAGTTTTACTTCCGGAGGGAGATTCTCCACACCCAGCATGCCTAATCTCCCAACTCTCAGCGATTTCACCCCAGATATGCCTCGAATGCCACGAATGCCTAATTTACCTAACATGCCGTATCTTGAAAATATGCGGCAGAATCTTCCTAATATGCCTAGTGTGGAACTTCATCGGTTTTCACCGTATGAGATGATGAATGCTGTTAGTAGGAGTTTGAGTCCTATGAGGTTTTATTTGCAGGGTTTGGATGCACGAGATGAGGATGGAGGTGGGTATTTGGGACGGTCTACGGCGAGGGTTAGGCCTTGGAGTGCGCATAGTGATACTGTTGTTGTGGGGGCGAGGAAGGGGGAGGTTAGGGG